>JBCAUG010715969.1:0-12904 GCA_038406175.1 Haplosyllis leylae | reverse complement strand
TTTGTTGACAAACGAACTATATCTCGCGGCGAAAAAACACAGTTTGTTGACAAACGAACTATATCTCGCGGCGAAAACGAACTATATTTTTACCTCGTATACGAACTATATTTTGTTTCGAAACTCATACTGTAAACTCATACTCAAACTCGTCTGTACGATATGCACTGATGAAATTATTTCCCGACATTTTAACTTTTCCGACTCGTTAATTTTACCGACTTTACCGTATCTTGCTTTCGTAAAATCACAGGACATGGTATTGGAAGCCACTTTTAACATATTGTTTCCTCCAGAGGATACTATTTCATTCACGATCTCTTCCATATCGGAAAAGTTATTTACAAGTGCACAGTATTTTGGTCTTGAAAGAAGCGACACTCGAATGGATGGCCATTTCTCTCCGTAGACGGGTTTGCAATAGTTGTCAAAGTATGTCAAAGCTTTCTCACTGTGAGGTTTCTCTTTCCGGTTTTGAGCCTGCAAAAATATAAACTTGTCTGAAATAATTTATTGAAATTATTTCAAAACCTTATGGATTTGTATTTCACTTAATGGGCAAACTGAACATTTGGGAAACTTGCAATGGTGTTGAATGGGGTGTATCCCCTGCCGCTCAGTTAGCGTTTCAGTTTCCAGCATCAGTTTGAGTTTAAGAAAACTGTACCTAACTGCATTAACAGTGTCCAGGGAAGCTGTCAATCAAGCTTGCCTGGAACCTGGGGCATAGGATACTTGCATAACTAGATTCACAGTGTCCTACAAAGGAAAATCAGGTATTGCTGGCTCGTTAGAGTCAGCTATTTCATGTAAACTAGGGGGCATGGATACTTTCTTAAGAGGGTGGTGGGGAAAAAATCAGGGTTTTATGTTAATTAACCCTTTCCCCAGACTGAAAAGTTTTATGTATCCCTTCAGAAACTAATTTTCCTATCAGTTTATCCCCTAAATGTACGAATCACCATACACCCTAAACCCCACACTAATATCACAACACACTTCAGTTCAAATTACCTGGCCTATCCATATAATGACCTCATAAACTCATTCCACACATACTTGTGGCTACAACTATTCCATTTAATTTCTGTATATATTTTTCACCTTCCCGTTTATCTGATATTTACTAAGTTTTTCACTGCAATACATACAATCGGGATCGTACTTTCGAACACTGATACAACATAAACAAGAAAGCCAGATGGCTTCATGCAGAGCTGTTTTTTGTACAGGTTTCCATGTGGTTTCCTGGAAACCATATGGTGTCCATGTGGAAACCATGTGGTGTCTATGTGGAAACTATGTGGTGTCTATGTGGAAACCATGTGGTGTGCACCTGGAAACTACATAGTATTCACATTGAATCCACATAGTATCTGCATGGAAACCATGTGGTTTCCAACTGGAAACTGTATAGTGTTCACATGGAAACCACATGGTATCCAGATGGAGACCATGTGGTGTCCACCTGGATAGCACATGGTGTCCATGTGGAATGTTGTGTCCACATAGAAACCACATGGTGTCCATGTGTAAACCATGTAGCATCCACCTGGAAACCATGTGCTGTCCACATTTGAAACCATGTGGTGTCCACATGGTAACCATGCTCTGTCCACATAGAAACCACATGGTGTCCATGTGGAAACCATGTGATGTCCATGTATAAACAATGTGGTTTCCACATGGAAACCATGTAATGTCCACATTTGAAATCATGTGGTGTCCACCTGGAAACCACATGGTGTCCACATGAAAACTAAGTGGTTTCCATGTGGTAACCATATTGTTTCTACATAGAATCCACATAGTGACCACATGGACACCATTTGGTATCCATGCAGACACAATGTGGTTACCATGTGGACACCAAGACATAAGAAGTTCAGTTGCTATTTGAAGTCAAAAATTTACCAATCTTTGAACACCTGTAACTTCCTCAATAATGGTCCGATTTTCAATCCGCAAAAATTTTAGAAAGCTCTTGGTCTCCTCTATCAGATATTGTCATTTCCTATCATTCCCTGTCATTTACATGGGTGGAAACAACCAAACTATTCAAATCTCACTCCAAAGTCATGCAATGCACCCTAAATGAACCAATCAGGAGCCTTGATACATAGAAATCTCACAAGTGTCATCTGCTAGCATATGACATTTGTGAGATTTTGTGAGATTTCACCCAAAATTTCTCTCCCATTTAAAGAGCAAAGCTGTTAGAACAGCTCTGATAAAAATTGTACAGTGTAAACGAGCCTTTATATACTTCAAATTATCCTCTGAAAGTTCAGAGCTTTGCTGATATAATAAGCGGCTTACTTCTGTTATTGTCATCACTGCCGGATAATAGATAATAGACAAATAGGGATTCCTTATTGTCCAAAGATCTGAAAGTGAAGAATGCGTTACACATTTTGTTGCTTCAAACATCAGGACGGACTTTTAGAAATTGTTTTCTTTGAAATACTTTACTTTAAGAAGGAATTAAATTAGAAATAATTATCGGTGACTTATTTCATTCTTATTTCCATGAAACGTTACACAGAGATGAGAATCATACTGATCTTATGTTTTTGAAAAAAAAAAACTTTATGATAAACAAAGAAGTAGCCGAACTGCATTCGGATTGATAGTAATTGCACTAGATACAACCCGGATGTAAATCAAGGTACTCGCCACATTACCATTTGCTCGAACTTTGTAGCAGTAGATCTATAATGTAGAACGGCTTCGTTAGTTGCAATGTCTGGGCGACAATGAATCCGTGTTTATTTATCATCCTACTACAGTAATAACGATAGTAAATGTAAAGGGCTTATTTTGCCAGGTAAGGCGTTATCAGCTCTTGACTATCTTTAAGATAATTTGAGTTTCAAAATTCTTTCCGTCGCATGATTTTTGAGCGACAACTAATTTGGTTTTAATGTTAAAACGCGATACCTGAAAAGCAAATGCTGAACATTGTGGCGGACTCTTTTGTATTCAAATTCTAACAGGTTCTTTCAAGATTTGTGTCACCAACTATTACTTTGGGGAGTTAACTCACTACCAGTCTAAAACTGAGCTGCTCCTGGTCAGCAGTCAGAGCATTAGTTCTTTACTCTCAGGGGATGACAGCAGTTGTTCATGGATGTTAGTTTGTGCACTGGACTTAGTTGTGAGGAAGGAGTTCTAGTCTGTATTGCTGGGTGGGGAGTTAGAGTTCTGGGGAGCTCACTGGAGCTCCAGTACCTTCAAAGAACAATAGATTTGCAAGTCACTGTGTCTGCAGAGGAAAAATACAAACACTCAGCTTCAGTACAGTCTTTATTGTTTCTCCTAAGACTGGTTGAAATGCAACAGGAACAGAGAGTTATTATTGAACAGCTGGGGAGCTCACATCAAGTCCATCAAGTCAAATGAATGCACATGGACATCACTGGTAGCCAATCAGGTGATAGCGTGATTCAGTTAACCAATGACAGTATGATACATAAGACTGTATTCCTACACAGTTTTACAATTACAGCTTCTGCCATGATTACACAGGTGGGGGCTAGAAGTTTATACATAGAGTACAAGAGCATTGTTGAAACACACAACTGGGGAGTTACATGTAATACACTACTGTAGATACGCATGAAATACATTACACACTTGATGGTACATGGATACACTTTAGACACAACTATGAAACTCTGCAATACAAGAACAATCATAAATATAAGCTTCAAATGCAATATTACAAGGAAACACACTTAACTCCTTACATTTACTTGTATAGTTCTTACAGGCTTCTTAGAATGATATTTAAATAACTTTAAGTAGCAGATTTGAAAGGGGCACTAGTGAAGTTCTCCTTTCTTTAAGATCTGCAAAGTCTCCAAAAGTGGCTCAAAGAGTCCAAACATGCAATTGGGCAGATCCAAAGCAAGGAGTTAAGCTGGCTCCTCTCAATACCTCAGAAGTTCCTGCTGATTGCTATTTGGAACTTAACAGTCTGATGGTTTTTTTGGAGGTCCTACTTTTATAGGGCATGCTCCTCCTTCTATACCTAATACCTAACCACCAGGATATCAATGCTACTACACAAAGTAGTCCCAAGGCTGAGGTGGGAGCTAACATAAGGAATTTAGCCATTTAGTGCAAATTGTGATTATTACAGGTAGAAGGGCACACTGTCTTGGATTGGTACTAATCTCATCTTAATCACTTCAGTAGGTAATTATCTAGACAAGGTATTAGAACAGAAATGCATGGAATACATCTCTAGGTCATCACTGTCGTATGTATATATCTACTTGAACCTGTTACATTTGGTTTTGAAGTCTTGTAGTAAGAGACATGTCCTTGTCACACTAATATAAGTATAGCTTGTTCATTGCTGTTTAAAATGCCTGTTCATAAGCTTCATATTGTGAAAAGAATGCCGTGTGTGAAAAGCAATTGTCAATGTACTACAAAGTTTGTCACATTAAGGTCAAATCTGAAAGCCAGAGTCTTCAATGAAAAACGTATTGTAAGCGTGCGTCAAAAGTAGGAATCTAGGACAGTCATATCCTGATTGAATGGTGTCTAATTGAGTCTTTCATCCGATGGGAAAGTCCCTCCTCGGAAATCAACAACTTCTCAAGCGACTCCAAGTTCAGTAGTGCAGTAGTACAGAATATACCATTCTTGTGGCCAGCACTCAACATTGGCAGTATACAACAAAGATAAATTTGAGCTTTTTCCGTTTTTGGTTAGTTGATTAAAAAAAGAATTAAGGCATGAGTTATGTAACTGTGTCAGTATGGAAATAAATACTGTGCAAAAAATTCAATATACCAATACTATTTACTACTTGTATCACATATACTGGTAGTAAAACAATTTAACAAAATTAACAAATTTAGGAAACAATTATTCTGAACAAAAAAACTAAATTCTTTTAGGGAATTTCCTCATTTACATTCCATACGAAATTTCAGCATTACCACACAAGTAGTTTGAAACAACTGAGGATGGATGTGAATGCCACTGGTGATATTCGTGACATCAACAACAACGAGACAGGAATAAATGACGTCAGAATCATTGCAACGTCGTACATTTTGTACAAAATAGGTAAGTTTTACTTTGCTTGGTTTACTAGAAATTAATGGGAAAAGGATGACATAATGAATATTTTACATGTAGCAGAAAAGGCAGAATCAGAATTTCTTGCAACACTGGGTGCACATCAATGGAAACGCTACAATCACATGTCCCCGACGCAACTTTCCGATCCTTATTAAAATTGCCATCGTGTTTAGACTCAACACATATCAATCTGGAAGCTTGTAAATATTACATACAAGTATAATTTTGTAAAAAAATTAAGAAGTATAGCCAAACGAGACCTGGTAAGAACAGTAAATCCACAAGATGCTACTACGTTGTGGAATTTGCATTGATTAATATTAATGTTCTCAGTTTCTATGGATTGCCTTCTATTTATGATTTGTGTAGAAATTATTCTATTTAACCAGAAAAATAAAATGTGTAGAATCGATAGATCTACATTTCTTCAAGTGTGCTATTTAGTGCGATTTTTACTACTATTTATACCTATTATTTGGTTTCGAAGAAAAAAGTGGATCAAAATGTTTGTAGCCCTTGAACATTTTTATGATCACCCCCACGACATCAAAGTCCAAAGATGTCTAGCACATAGTGAGGAAAAGACTGAAGGTCTGTTTACACGTAAGGACACCGTCACCGTTCCCGTCACCGTCAAGTTTTAATGGTGATGGGCCATATGATGGGCACAATGGGTCTGGAACCCATTCTATTAACATAATGTAAACTTGGCAGTGATGGGAACTGGTTCGGTGATGGTATCGTTACGTGTAAACAGCCTTTAAAAATCTCTGTTTCGTTGCGTGGGCACGTTAGAGTAAATTGAAATCTATTTTAGGACACATATTGTTATACGTTGTTGTTTTATGTTACAACAAAGCGAGATTCCCTGTTTTGATGCCTTGACATTTGTGAGGAGATTATTATTGGCAAAAAATAGAATCATGTGTGTTAAAGTTGTCTGTACTCTGTCATTCTATCCTTAATCTTTAACTTCGAACTTTTGGACTGGAATTAATTTCCGGCTCCTGATGTCTGTCCAAATGCTGAATGTTTAGACCCCAAAATAGCACTACCTTGAAAACTATTCTAATCCGGCTATTTGAGTTTTTCAAGATAGATAATTCTGTCAGATCTGACAGATCTGGAAGTCAGCCAATACTTTCAGCTTTTGTAGATATCAATTATATGTTTTTGTATACCAGTTCTAGCAAAGGTCGGAAACCTTAAATGACCCTTACCTGACAAGTCTGACAATTGCCTTATCGTAAAAAACCCGATTATCTAATCTCCTGAAGTAATGCACATCAACATTCATGAAATGCTTCAACAGACACGTAAGACACACATAGAAATAGCTGTTATTATTATTTTTTCTTTCCAGGTGATGGAATTAGCAAATATTATTTTCTTACCCTAGTTCCAGTTGGAATCAGTGGAAATTTGTTATCATTTATGGTACGTGTATGATTGCATGAATTTTTAAACTGTTACGTGTAAGTGTAAAGTACAAATTTTCAAATACCCTTTTCGCGGATGTTTTTGTACAATCAATTTAAATGTCATAGCTTTCCAAAGTATATTCGTAATCCAAGATCAGTCTGATCACATTTCTATCAAAAATCCAAAGGCTCATCTTTCATTCATTTGTTTGTTAATTTTATTGGTGGCTTGTTAGAGTCACCTTAGTGGTTGAGTCGATAGTCCCTTAACATCTTGGGATTCAAAGATGTTATGGGCCTTTGGCAGTTTTATGATAAGCAAGTCTTTTTCTGCATTCATTGGTTGGAATTTGTTTACACAGAATGCTGCCATGATGTCATGTTGCACATGCCACCAATTGGGTCAAGGACACAACGTCCATTTTTAATTAGTTTGAGACATTAACATCAGTATGTACTGGTTCGGACGGACATCAGCAGATCTATTTGAATTCACCCCGTGAATTTACCCAATATCTATTTGCAGGTGATGATACAACGTCACAATCGGCACATGTCGTTCTCGCTTTACATTGCTGTTTTAGCTGTGTCAGATACTCTGACACTATTTCTCGGTAAGTCCGCCTCAAGATGCTGTAACCACGTCGCAAGGTCTTCCGTGGTTGCAGGCCAGGCAACAATGCAATGCCCGGAATCAGTAGTGGCAGTACTGATTCCAAGACACCAGTTTTCGGCTGAAAGGCTGAGACATAAGGTGTCATGACTTCTCTGCATTGGCAGACTAGTCTCCAAACACAGAAAAGTCATGTACTGACACAGTTCACACTGGTCAATGGGAAAGACTTTGACGGCCTGGAGGGGACATCTTTTGTTTGATGCTCCACACGGATACCTTAGAATGCTATGTTTCAAAATGCCAACTACGAGGGCAATTGCGTTTTCTTTAAATTAATTTCACTGAATTCAGTGAATCGTTACAAAATCTAAAAGTTGTATGGTTACTACTGGCACTACCTAGCTGGACACAGTTACATTTCCAATGATAGAAACAGAATGGTCATGTTCTTTACTACCTCTGTGTAGGCATCAGTCACGACTCATCAAACTGAACAGATACCTACCCAGAAATGAAAATTTTATTTTACTACTTTGAGAATATAACTGATTTTAGACATGGAGTATTCCTGGTAACTATACAAGTTTGTCATGATTCATTGAATTCAGTGAAGCGAAATGTTTTAATAAATTTCCATAGCCTTCCCAGTGAAATTTTTACATTGGTTCAGAGTAAGAATGACAATTTATTTTGAAGTATCCACTTCTTTGAATTTTGATATTTCAAATTGTTTTACGTGATAAATGTTCGTCTTTTATTTCTAGGTTTCCTTAGGTATCTGAATATGGTTCATAATGTGGACATGCTGCCCAACCAGTATTGGCACTGCACAATATCTAACACTCTGATGCTGATGTCTTCTATGTGCAGTACTCTCTTTATACTTAGTATGACGTTCGACAGATTCTACAGCATCATCAGACCTCACAAGGCTGCTTCGTTTGACACAATGAAAAGGGCTAAAATCTCTATCTTATGTACAATAATATTCAGTGTGGTGTATAACATCCCACATCTATTCGTAACACTCAGCATAGGTAAGCAGTGTGTTCCCTATGGAAAAGCCATGGAAACAACAATCGGCCAGTTTTACAACTGGCTTTCATTTGTACTGAATTTTGCTGCTCCATTTGTTCTGTTGCTAATTATGAACTGCGTTATTATTCACACAATACGTAAAAGGTCTGAATTGAATCTCACACTTTCAAATAACAAAGAACTGCAGGGTCAAGGTCAAACCACCAAGAATAAACAGAATGAAAATCACATCTATATAACACTACTATTCGTAACATTTGGTTTTCTGACACTCACTACTCCTGCTTATGTTTTCCTAATATATGTCATGTTTGTTAACTATTTAAATTCACCATATTTATTTGCCCTGCAGTATTTCTTTTACCATTTGGGTCACAAATTGTACAACACAAACTACGGTATAAACTTCTTCCTGTACGTCATATCCGGTCAGAAATTCCGCAGAGATTTACTCAGGCTGTTTGGAAGGTACCGAGAACAAAACACAAATAAATCGTCACATTCCGTCAGTGTCAACACCATCACGTCATCTTTGTAGATCTTCACTGGAAAAGAGATTTTTCGATGTACACAACAGCCCCTAGGGGGGACCTCAGCCAGGACGAAGGTACCCCAGCTGGAGGGGATACCCCAGCCGGGGTACCCCAACCAAGGGGTACCCCAGCTGGGGGTTACCCGGGATACCGCCCCCCGCAGTTGAAATCGGGTACCCACCCCCGGGATAGGGTGACAGAGCGAGCACTTGCTATGCCGCGGTCGGTATGCAGGAGGACTTTCTTGTGTTAACATCTTAACATTATATGCTTGCATAGTATAATCCACCGTCTTCGTTTGTTTAACATCGATAGCCCCTTGTAATCACAAGTTGTAATGAGCTTAAATTTACTTCTTTGCTTCTGTAGTTTTGACATTTTATTTAAGGAAAGCATCAAAAGAGTACCAGTAGGAGAAAGTTAGGAAATAGGCACCAACCAATCGGTGTTATGACATATTACAACCATGTTTACCAAATCTACAAAGGTGGCAGAATTTTGTGTCCTAATTCCACACAAATCTCCTAATGGAATATTCATATTTCAGAGTCACGATCTTGTTATTTACTTGTCAAATCTCTGGATGGGAATGCAAATTGATGGTCACATTGAGCCAAATAAGCTGATGAGTTATTATGTACAACCTGTGTTCATATCAATAAGTATTTATTGAAATTGTCTGGTGTGCTATGAGATCACTATTTCAACAAGAGGTTTTAAAGTTAGATGCACTTCTAGTATCTGCTGATTTTTATACAGAGAAAAGGAAGGAGAAGAGAAGAATAATTCCGCTTGTCTGTTTTGTACAATTTCTTTTTCTTGTCTCTTCAATGTTCTGCGAAAAAGTTTATTTGCTTGTTTTATATCTGTCCAATGCCTGAATGTACACAAAATCTACAGCTACATATGGTGGTATTTGTTTCTACCCAGCGAAGTCATTTTTACCTCGTTTCGCCTCGTCTGTATTTGTTTCAACTATTTATACCCCATGATGTCACATCTGGAACTCGCCCAGTTTTCAAAGACGAAATTTCATGACGATTGTATTTGTTTGTGAAATGCTAAAATAGTCCAGTAGTTTGTGCTCCACAATGAATCCTGTTCCTAGGGAGAAGAAAAATGATTGACAGCTATATCTTGTGTGCTTTTGTTTGTGAAATGCTAAGAATCTCAATAAAGTAAGTAAATTTACCTCGCCGCAGCCCAGAAACAAATATGAAGATAAAAATATTGGAGAAACATTGAAAGATGATGAACCCACGTAAACTTACAGACATTAAGAAAATGTTTCTACAATAGGAGTCTGGTTTGATTTCTCAGAAACAGATAGATTAAAATTTTGAAAAATGTGATTAACAGTATTGACTTCCTTTGTTGAAAGGTATTTTTTTCCAGATGGATGCATGTAAAACATTTGTTTAGTTTTCACGCTAAGCAAATCTGGCCGATAAACTGCATTTTTGTAAAGAATTATCTTAAATTTTACAAGTAAGGGTAAATTTTAGTTGACTGACCATTGCTAGATCATGCTCCATTAAATAATATCCTACTTTTGCAGAGAACAGTAGTCCACTTTTAGATCTGTGAGATGTGATAGAACTCTTTATCATGAATAACTAAGTTACACGTGTAAATCAACTTTGATTCCTTACAAACTGGACAACTGTCACCAATGGTTTATTGTATCAAACTCAACCTCAGTCAGAATTGACTGTCCACCTGGTCAGTGGCGAGAGCAAGAGTTGGTTAATCTCAGGAGGTGACAGCAGTTGTTCATGGGTGTTAGTTCATGCTCTGGACCTATTTGTGAAGTAGGAGCTGTTGATTGTACTACTGGGTGAGGAGGTAGACTTCTAAGGGGTGGCTCTCCATGCGATGAAGTATACAAACACTCAGCTTAGGCACAGTCTTTATTGTTACTTCTGAGACTGGTTGACATGGAAGAAAGTGAATCAGCATTCCAGGTCTGAGGAAGTGATATTAATGTAAAAACAGGCTTGCAGAATGTCCAAATAACACACAATTGCAGAATCAGCCATTATCTCTATTTGAGGAGTTCTTGAGGGGTTGGATTAAAGTCTGTTGCCAAATACAACAATAAACAGCTAACACACATCTAGATGGTACAAACTGTACACTTGGTAAAGTATTGACACAGTTGGTACAGTTGTTGCACAATGGAGAATGACACAGTTGACACAAATGGTAGACACAGCTAAGAAACTCTGCAAAACAAAGGCATTTATAAGTACAGGAATTACTATCTAGGAATCCAATTGATCTCCTCAGAATTACATGTACAACTACTACAATGCCTTCAGAAATGCATTTAAGTAACAGGTTGTGTATGAGGAACAAGTACAGCTCCCCCACCTCCTCAGGATCCAGAAGCATTGCCAAAGTGTCTAAAGTGGCTCAAACAGCCTAAATGGTGTAATTTGGGAAGATCCTGAGGGGGAAGTTGACCTATCTCCTCAAAGATACCTGAGAAGTTCCTGCTGTTGCTATATGACACTGAACAGTCTGGTGGCTAATGTTGGAGGTCCTACTTTCACAGGGTACTCTTCCCTTATATACTTAATACCTAGCCACCAGAATATTAGTACACCTACACAAAGTAGTTCCAATGAGGGGGTGGCAACTTGGCAAAGAGCTGGAGCTATTTAGCACCTTTTGATGTGAAGCTAGGTACTAAAACACACTAACTCAATTGGCTACCACTTCCATCTCGATTGAACCATTAGTTAATGCTGTAGGCATATGAGGGGATGAGTAGGAATATGGTCTTACATGTTAGTTGGTGATTGGTTGTACTCATCACATGATTTACTGATTGGTTACCCAGGACTGTGCATGTGCCATCTTTGCACTGATTGGACATTGCTTGAGAGGGTGAACAGGGCACGCATGATTTACATGTGATACATGCATGGGATTTGTGCAGGAAAGTCTGAGGAGGTGTTTGGGGAACAGATTGACGCTCTTTTGGCAAAAGGAAGCCAAATACATGCACGGCTCAGCTCCTCGCCTCAGTTTTCACAATGCTATAACCTCAACCTGTTACACCTACCACAGATGTATCCCACTTCCTCTTCAAAGGTAGTTTCCGCCAATTCAAGAAAATCGTAATATTTTTAATCTAACTGTCAGTCGACAAAATAGAAATTGTATAGAATAACAGACCAATTTCACAGCTTATGCGGTTTTGGTGAATGGGGTTGGAGCTGAGCACAATACTGATTGGATTGTGTCCTTTTTTCTCCCTTTTTTCTGCCATCAAGTAATTCATGAACATGACAAAGATCGAAATTACACCTGGTATTCCAATGCCATTTCTAAACTAGTTGTCTATTCCCTAAGACAATAAAATTTTTTTTTTGAAAATCCATCCACATTTTCCTTCCATTAAAATGAGTTTACTTTGTTATAAGATACATTTGCTCGTATAATCATCCTCTGAGAAACAGGAAATGTAATTTGGCTAGAGCTTAACATCACTAAATATGTCACACATTCAGATTCAATTTTTCCTGCACAATTTTTAACAATTATTAGACGTCTGTACCTCTATCACTTCACACAATATTCTAGTTTTTCATGATACTTAGCCTAGCAAGTACTGGAAATATTAAAAAAAACATTACCTTTAAAATTTAAAGTGTGATAATTCTTAAAAATTGGATTTAATTTCTGTCAGATCTGACATTCATGAGTTTGTATGCAGGACACATTTTCAAACCCCAACCTGAATTTTTTCTTGAATCAATTAATCTTTGTTTAATTGGATTAGTTAGCTTAACTCGACAAATCGGTGATCCTTTCTTGTTGGCTGGTAACTGTTGCAGGTTTTGTAACTAAATAGACAAATTTGAAGGATGGAGTCTGGGAGAAGCTTAATTAAATGTTTCATGTTTGCAACAATACAGCACCCTCAAACTCTCCAAACTCATCTTTCATACAGTTTCAGCACAACTGTACAAAAGAAAAACATACATTTCTTGACCAAAAGACAGAAATAAATTATACCCTTAAAGGACACAAAATTTTCTCCGTCATTTTTTTTGTAAACGCCACAAGCCTCGCTGTACTGTGATATTTACCAACCAAGAATTAACTGTGGGCTGAAGCATTGATGTTCACAGAGGCTATACATCACAGGGACCTCTCAAGGGGCGGATGAGATGTCAAGTGGTATG
>JBCAUG010715958.1:0-12906 GCA_038406175.1 Haplosyllis leylae | reverse complement strand
AGGCCTAGAAAGTCAGGGAAGCAAAGCAAAAACAATAGGCAGGGGAGAGCCACTGTGACACGGAGCGAGCCAAGCAGTGGCCTTCCCAGTCTCATTTAGCATTCTGTCGGCGTCTTGTTCACTTCGATTTCGGAATATTGGCCAACTTCAACCTTACAAAAAATGCCTTTAGGATTAATAATTCTTTCTGAATTTTTTTGTGGATATGGTTTGGGTGTCTGGCTGTCTGCATGCAAGAGCTTGAGTCTGGATTATTAATAATTCCTTGTGATTTTTTGGTTTGAAAATTGAGATTTAGCAGTGAAGTTGTGGTTATACATTTCAACTAAAAAGGTAAAAAATACCAATATTATTCATATTATTGTAATTTTCAACTAAATGCCTTTAAATTTGTGTTGTACTGGTCACAGTCTTTCATTTGATATGTTACAAGACAGGTTTTGAATAATTTTTTTTCAGACAGTTGAGTGCAGACAGTTCAGACAGTGTCACTTTTGGTGGCATCTGCCAGTTCCCCGTGCTAAGACAATAGGTCTTGCACGGGAAGATTCTCAAAATTAATGTGCTCCTGTGATGAATAGCGAAAGGTGTCAAAAGTTTTTAAAACGGCGGCAATACGTTTTGTTTAAAATGCGAAGTAGGTGTTGTCATCATCAGATGAAATTGGACTTGTTTCAAGTTAATTACAGTGACGTCGACAGCAGTTTCTACATAAAAGGCGTTGTCCACAATTATATAACTAAATATGCCGATTGTTGCATCTAGTTGCATCTACGCTCGGATTGCCAATAAAATTAGTCTAATCATAATGTGCAGCAGGCATGTAAATTTCGCTGGATTTAGATGAGAAATGACTTAAGAGAATTTGAAGAGAGATCTCATACATAATCTGGAAGGACACTATCCCATCTCTTTTTTTACGCAACACGACAACAGCAAGCAGTTACCCGTATGCACTTCCAGGGAAATAGTTACTACCAGTGCCATACAACAAAAACATTTGTTTACAACTGCCGGAGTACCTTCTTTCAATCGCTTGCATGTAAAACTATGTGACAAACAATTTGGGACTTTGCGTGTCTGAGGATTGCAAGCAGGTGGAGTTAAACCGAGTGGCTATTATCTACATTAGCCAAATCTGAAATACAACAAGTGACAAGTTAAATCACTACCAGTTGAAGAAAAGGTAAGTGGTAGCTTTTAAGTAAAAGGATTATTTGGAAAGTTGTATGCAGAGAAAAGGATGTGAGAAGAGATGGAAAATATTGAACAAGTCATGTGCATTTTTTTATGATCTATTATGAAAGTGTGAATGTGCCACTGTAGCATTTGGTGAAGGGGGCAGAAATTTGTCTGAGATTTAGAAACTCTTTTCGCTTTTCACACAGCATCACGATTTCATCTCGTAGGAAACTCTTGTTGTGAGAAATTTTCACATATATAGAGAGAAAAAGTCACTACAAGTCACTACTTGTAGTAAAATTTTATGGTAGTAAAAGCATTTATCTTGCATCAAAAAACCCCACAGATCAAGATATGATGCTGTGCTAAAAGGAAGAGAATCAGATCCATGCCAGCCTGTATCAATCAA
Organism: Haplosyllis leylae; assembly: GCA_038406175.1. Lineage (NCBI taxonomy): Eukaryota > Metazoa > Annelida > Polychaeta > Phyllodocida > Syllidae > Haplosyllis > Haplosyllis leylae. The sequence goes on along the minus strand of JBCAUG010715958.1, from coordinate 11,315 downwards.
GGTCCAGGACCTGCAAAGCTCTTGTGTTTTTACTAGTCAAATATGCATTCTCCCACTTTTCCTGGTACTATTTCATTAATTGTTTTAAATTACATTTGTGCAAAATATCTATTTCAATATTCCTTTTCTTAATATGAGATATCAAGGGTCTTATTTGTGCTTTAGGTTTAGTTTGCAGATACATTAGTTTCTGTAAGCCAAGAGTCTGGATCCCACTTAAGACCCCAGAAACTGTTACATTTGTAACTTCAAAATGTGTAACTTCTTATTGTTCTGAGCACTTTTTGTTGAAATTTTTTATGTTAAAATGTTTATTAATTCTCAGACATTTTTGAGGTGATAATGTATGCAAAAATACTTCAATATTTTCAGACAAGGTTTGATAAATGGCCTGAATCATTATAATGTAGAAGGGTATGCATAAGAAGAAGAAATATGAAAGAAGGAATAGAGTTATCTCCTAAATTGTACACTGAAGCCTCCAAATCTGGAGGGCTAGGGGTGCTTCCTGAAACCGCTAGTGTGTCAAGAGTTAATTATGTGCAATGATAAACTTAGCTCTTTGAAATTTGTTGGCGTGTTTTTATGTACAAACCTTGTATTTCCTGCTCCATCTGGTCTGCTACCTTACAATTTCACTCGCATTAAAATCGATCTGCAAAGCAGTCCTGTAAGAATAATGGCAGTTCTTATTTATAATATGTGCAGCTTCAATGGCAGTTTTAAAAAAATGTCCAAAGAGGGATGTTTTTCCTTCCTGCTGAAAGTAGTCCATACGAAACCACAGATAATGTGGTAGTAGGTATTCTCATCTGCAGTCTTTACGCAATTTTGGTTTGTTTAAGAAAAGAGACCAATCACTCCTGACTGCGTGTTGTCACAGAGGTGCCATTGCACTTTTTAGGTGGTTTAAGTTTACACTTAAATCACCTTATAGGATCACACATGGCAACTTCTTTCTGGCAATTTGGGACACTTTCCATTTGAATTGTTTTGTCAAATTTGGACTCAAGACAACTTGAGACATCTCTTGTGACATCTTTTTGTCATTTTTGAAATTTGTCAACATTTGGCAACTCCAGGGCCATTCGAGAATTTTGCCCAAAATGGGGTGCCTTCAGAAAATCAAAGTTTTCTTGATGAAGGAGCGACAACTCATCAAAGTGTCTTAGGGTTTTATCAGTTATGTTTTCTGTTCTTTGTTCTGTGAGTAAAGGTTCATTTTATCGCATAAAATGGGTTTTATTCGAAGAACTTGGGCAACGGTAATTACCATGGAGTCACGAGCTCATCTCTTTTTGCATCATCATTCATGCGACGTCAGTAACTCATTCCAGCATTTGTTTTCAAAACCACCCGACCCACCCATTTTGGTTTTCGCTATTTACAAATTGGAAAACTTGGCTTCTTTAGGACATGTGGTTGCGCATAAATTGTTGATGTTACACCTATTTTGGTGTGAGGTGTGTAGTACTTTGAGTACTTAATTTGGTTAACCTGAATTGTGGGTGCAGGGGCACCCTGATGTATATGTCTGTTATGACATTTACAGTTGTGTTTTATTTTACCATTTCGGTGTCAGTTTGAAAATAAACCCTATATCAGTTATCAGTTATGTTTTCTGTTCTTTGTTCTGCGAGTAAAAACTAATTTGTTTGAGACTGGGAGCCATAAAAGCAGGTGTATCATTCTTTCCCTTTTGAACGACTTTACTATTAATTTGCATTAGAATTGGGTCACAAATGAAGAGATTACTGGCAAGTATTACAGTTAGCCATGTTCTTTGTATATTTTTTTTTGGTTGCATTTTACCGAGAAATAAAATACATGCCAGCCACGGAAAGGCATTGATCATTCTCTTCTTGTCCATCTATTACTATCTATTTTTTTTTTCAAAATGAAGGAAATTTTATCCAATTAGATCAATAAGACAAACTGGACAAAATCACTCATGTGTGAATTAGGATCCATTTCCAGTGTCACACAAGTACAGAAAATACTTTTGTCGAGTTTCTACTAAAGTAGATCATTCTGCCAATGTTGCAAGAATTGTATTGGTTCAATACACCATTGGATTAGTTGTTGAATTAAATTTTTGTTAAAGAATTGCCAAAGACTTGGCAAAGATTTTATAAGGTTTCAGTAAAATAATATTGAACATGTGGTAAATATTTATCAAATATTTAGCAAAGTTTTATTTAACCATAAAGTTTCATAGTGCCCTAAATGATCCCTTGTTTCACCAGGCAATGAGCAAGATCTTCGTCATGAAAAGATAGTCAACACTTATTTGTTTTACCAAGTGTGCAAGGTGCATGACATTGTCTGTTTTGGAGACCAGTCTGCCAATGTAGAGAAGTCATGACACCTTAGCTTTAGACATTTCTGCCTAAAACTGGTGTCTCATACAGTTACCATTCAAGATATCAGTTTTAGGCAGAAATGTCTGAAATAAGGTGTCATGACTTCTCTTACATTTTGAATGAACCCTATTGGTTCTTCCATCATGACTGTCAGACTCACACCCCTCTGAGGGGATGCCGCCTGTATGAATGTGCATGAATAGTGTGTAATAAAGTGTCCAAGCTTGAAGTCTGGTATATTCCCTTTCACTCATAGATGCCCCCTGAGGGAGTGTCAGATGATCTGTGTACTTTAGCCAAATTGTGGTCCAGTGGATGAACAGAGAATCCCCATGACCAACTGCAATCACCTCTGGGATAAGAAAGCTGATTCCTGCTGCAGCCAATTGAAGAGATTGGGAATAAAATAGTAACATTAGTGGCACTTCAAACACATCTATGACATCTGTGAACATGTCCACAGCATCCACAGTATCCACAAATATGTCCACGGCGTGCCCAGCATATTTCCAGTATTATTCCTATCGATACAACGAGTCACCTGGTGAAACATTCACTGCCTAATATTTCCAGTATTTCTCTCTTTCTTCTTGATACCAGTGACAACCCAGGAACTTAGATCACGTGCTAACGTAGTAAAATTGATTGGTTGAACCACAGTTAACCATGGTCTTTCTTTACCGTGCCATAAGTTTGTGGGTAAGGCAATGTAGTGAATGCCTGCATCAATTTTGAACAATACCAGGAACAACTTGTGAACAATGAGCAGTTCCCAGTGGATATCAAACAAATTTCCGTTGTAAACATTTAAAGAGCTTACAAATTTTCACTTTTGAAATAAAATACTCACTCCCGAGACCACATTTTTTCAAGACACTTTTGAAGAAGACTTATTTGAGTTTTCCCTAAATGACTTTCACCGATTCTGCTGAATTCAGTAAATCAAGCCAAAATCCAAAAATACCACTACATCTATAGGAATGTATCTGTTTTCAGATCTGGAATGTCTCTGGTAACCATACTTATCTTTTCACAGTGTCTGATATATCTAACCAGAGGCAGTGATGGAAATTTACATTCTATTCCTACATATAGTTATGTATCTGTTGCTAGCTGTTGCTCTCTGATAACCATACCATTTTAGGATTTTTTCATGATTCACTGAATTCGTTGAATTCAGTGAAATCCATTTAGGGAAAACCTTATTAATCTACAATGGCATGTTCAATTTGTAAAACAGTGCTGATAAGCATCGTGAGTTCACAGCAACGATAATGAATTTAATCAGTAAGGCTCAACACAACATCTGCTGATCCGGCCATCTGGTCTGTACCTCTCACCATAAATGTTAACCGCAATGTAATAATTTTGCTCAATTAATTCCTAAGCATCGCCTTACAGAAGGAGCAGTCACTGGGAACGCACCGTAATTTCTTTTTTCATCAGCTCGTTGTATGTCCCTGCTCATTTCCATGGTGAAGTGTTTACAAGGTGAAGTGACTTATAGACTTAGTGGTAATACCGTCTTCTACTTCGGGATACTCACAGAGATATGGAAATTGCTTTAACATCTCCTATTGGTCAGAGGGGAAGAGTCTGGTCTGTCCAGACTTCTGCTTACATGTATATCCTTTCTGAATCAAAAAGTTTTATTTAGAGTGCAAGTTACATCTATAACCCCCTGACTACACTTGAAATTTTAACAGAGGGTTTCGATCGCGTGAGATCAATTGAAAATTCTTCATTTCAACTTCAGTTTCAAATTAATTTTCCTCCAATATCAATATCATTGAATGGTATCACATCTGTGTCATTCACGCGAAGTGTAAATAGAAGATAGAATCTAAGATAGATCTAAAATAAATAAAATGTAAATTACTTTCATGGCTGACATTTGAATCAGCAACAAATTATGTTTCTTTATTCAAATTAATTTATTACGAAGGGAAAGACTACAACCATGTTGCGATGCATAACATGGGACATTTCAGTTTTGAGACATTTCATCAAATGGTGTTGAGTTGGGAATTGGATCGCGCAATCAATGAGCAATCTCCTCTTGAGCTGAGTGATTTGTTTTTAAAAATCAGGCGACTGAAGCAACTTTGATTTTCCAGATCCCATGGACCACCGTCTGTGAGTCTTTTCAGATGACATAGGTTTTGTGATTATGACAAAACTAATATTACACTTGAATAGTGTCTCGAGAAAAGTAGACAAGACTGAGACAAGTATTAATTAGCCAAATGTCGAAGTTCTTTCCGTGAAGACAAATACCCGTCACTAAAGGACTTAAGTCTTTCTCTCAGATTCATCTTCAGGGCAGAGAGGCATTTGTGTGTATTTCTGTTTTCTTGGGAACAAAACATGGTCTTCAACAAGTTATGTAAGAAACAATTGTTTTTGACAAACTAAGTCCACAGTGGATATTATTTTGAAGTCGACACGCAACTAATGTCAGAAAGCATCAGATGCTGTGTGTTTCAAGAATTCGTTAAGTGCAAAGTAGTTTGGTCTTCTCTCCCTAAGTTGTCTTCTTTCTCTCATCACTTCGTGATTATTTGTAAACTGTGAACTTGCAACGTTACCAGGATGCATTATCCCTTGACTTCAAGACAACTTTATGTGGACTTTGCTTACTTCTCTCCTAATAGGATGACTCCATTGATGTTTATGACGACATCTGTGACACGACTTTGGCAGAATATTAATGGGTTTTTTTTCTAGAGTAGGTAAATTTATATAAAAACTTTTGACGCATACCATCACGGGATGGGACCATGATGCTGTGAATGATGTACGTGAATTTAGGAAAAAGGCGCTCAAATGAGATGTTACAATGGCAGTATTTGAGGTTTTCGAAATAACTTATTCATTGGTTTCAGTGAATCGTTACAAAGTCAAAAAGTGGCATGGTTTCCAGGAACACCCCATGTGCAGTTTTAGTTATATTCTCTGATGAAGTAGTTAAAATTAAATTTTCATTACTATCTCTGAATAGACATGTCATGAATAATATTTACCGCCCGCGTACGTAGAACGACGGGTAGATAATATTTTCAGTTTGTCTATATGTTCACCTTGGGGAGGTCCCCCATCTCCATCCCATAATACTTCCACTGGTCCCATGTCCTCTCTGGGGGGGGGTACCCCCATCTCCATCCCATAATACTTCCACTGGTCCCATGTCCTTTCTGGGGGTACCCCAGTACCAGTCCCAGGATGAGGTACCCCCAGCCAGGTCAGGTAGGGGTAGTCCCCAGACAGGACAGGACAGGGGGTACCCCCTAGCCAGGAAAGGTTACACTGCAGGCAGTATGCCTCATGCAGTTTCCCACAGGAGGACTTTCTTGTCATTCCAAATGTGCTCTGTGTAATAGGTAAATGATTTGAAATTCATCAATTATTCTTCCAAAAGGCACAACCATCGAATGAAAATAAATATGAAGAGTTAGGTTTCCAATGGTATGTCAAAACAGAAAAAATTCAATGTGTCTGTAAAAAAATCAGCAAAAAGATACTTTAACCAAGGGGAATGTCTGTAGGTCAACATGTCACCAATATTTTACATTGAAAAGCATTGCAGTGTAACTTTCCCATGACTTACTTGCGTTCTTCCCGGCCATTACTAGTTTTTGTGGTAAAATGTGTAACAACCATAAAAACTAGTAATGTAAAGCGCCTTTTCATTGATTTCTCACAGGAACATTGAATTTTATTACTATTTTGAAATATCACTGGAAACCTAACTTTTTAAATTTAGATCTATTTTTCACTCATTGGTTGTCCCTTTTACTGCACCGGGGAAGAATAATTTATCATTTTAGGTAATGAAGTCAATAAAATTGTCCTTTGGTCAGTGAAGTGTGTCACTTGTATTCATTAAATATATTTAACAAAAAATATGAAATTACAGAAAATGTGCATTAGTAGCTTTTTAAGGCATTTCACCTACACGGGGGCATTGTAAATTGTCAGATTGAAGAGTTCCACATGAGACCATATATATGGTCACACAAAAAAGGTGTGTCCAGAAATGAAGCATTTCTATTGGGTCCAACTTGAAATTTTAACATAAGATGACGCTCTACCATTGCTAAACCTTATATTTTCGCAACCCCCCAAAAAAGCCAGTAATGTGTGGGTTTTTTCTCCATACCTTCACAATGTCGGTCACAATAAATGTTGTCCATTTCTTAGTTTTTTTACACTTGTAGCTATTGGGCAGTAAATCAGTAAATTTTAACCTAATTTGTAATTCTCGAACGGCACAGCACTGATTAAATTTTAGTTCCAGACAACACGCGTTTTACGTCTGTAAAATAAATCTATCGAGAAATAGTAAGGTTTAATTTAAAGTGTACGTTGTGAACCTTCACACAATAATTAACTTCAAGAAAGCGAGCGTGTTGTGTGTAGATCAACTTTCTGTTGGTCTCGTCTGAACATCAGTGTACTGTGTACTTATTTATATTCACCATCGGTTCCTGGTCTACAGAAGTGTACGAGAATGTTGGAAAGCTGGCTTTGGTAAATGAGGAGAAATAAATTTCACGCTGATAACCCTTTCCTTTCGCAAAAAAACTTTATCTGTGCAACCATAGAATAAAGAAGCACTGCATTCAATTGGTCTGATAAATGCCTCACACCAAGCCTCATTCAAAGATCTACAGATGAAATATCGAACCTGCCACCAATTTTGTAAGGAAAGCTGGGATTGAATACAATGACCATGATCCTTTTACATGTGCCTTTGTACAAGTGACATAAGACAAAATTACTTCAACAAACAATTACGGATCATTCAACGCCTCGGCCACAATGTCCTCACATTTCTAGCTACTTGAAGCCCAAGAAGTGTCTACATCTATTCTAGTTGCGTAATAGATGGAAAACAAAGTTAACGAGTTGAGATCCTTGGAGGGAAACATCAACTGGTTGTTCAAACCTCATTTATCAAGCCTCGTCTACAGTCCAGACAGATACTGAAGCTATTTGACTTGTGGATATAAATTACAGACTTCATCCGAGCCGCAGAGACCATTCCGTCTGTTATTTTGATTAACCGTCTTCAAGGGGAAACTAAATGTCAAATCTGCTTTTGCCCAAAGCTAATTGATCTAACATCATATGCTTTGGAATCTACATTTTGATTGTTGTGAGCGCAGCTGGCAACTTTTTCTTGTTATGATCACAATGAACAGTTCCTCTGCCTGAAGATCGTGATTTATGACAGGCATTCCATCTGAGGGCTGATAGCTTGGGACTAAGGTCACTTTTAAACTTTAATATATTTTACATCAAGTTAAACTGATTGGTCAGTTTGTCTTTACTGCTTCTTATCTTCCAGTCTTTCAAATATGTAAATTCATTGCTGATTATTTTGGTTTAAGTTCTTTGTCCCTGGGTGCAACCGTGTGACCAGAATTCTCAACTTAGTTCTCATCCTCGTCATCAGCCAATTGTACTCCACAGAATCCATTACTTAGGAAAACAAACACTCATATTGTAATGGGGATAGTGTTTATAAAAAATTCAAAACACTGTCAAATATGAAGAAAAAATTAGACAGAATATAATCGCGTTTTTATCCTATTTTATCCCGTGCAAGGTGAGTATGTCAAACCCCTTCAATTTCAGTCACATTTGAATTCAGTGTGTTCAGTCTTTGAGTTCAGTTCAGTTACAATAAAAAAAATTCAAACACAATCAGATGAATTTTAAACAGTATATTATGACCATAATAACATATTTCTACATCAAAACCCCACTAAAGTGCATTCCATACCATGGAAAATGGAAGAAATCAACAAAAAAACATTGTCTTTTCCCAAATAATGTCGTCTTTGCTGTCTTTAGCATCTTATGGAAGGGAAATCCTTTTCACTGAACATGTGCAAAACATACAAATGAGGTAATTTCATAAGTAATGCGGGAATTCCCTCAACTAGCTCAGTCACAAATAGCCTGAAAAAACCACAACTGGACCATAACGAACTGGACTGACTGACTGACTGAACACACTAAACTTAACACATGCTGAAACTGAAGGATTTGACTATCTCGTGCAAAGCAACGACAGTTCTTGAGAGAGCTCTGTACAGAGGTCAAGTTTGTGCTCAAGAGCTGGTATTCTCTCCATTTGGTTCAGTGGCTATTTGTACCTACTAGTACCAGTCAATATTTTTTATTTAAGATGCATTTGCTGCAAACATAGGGATGTATCATATTTATTCATGACCATGTCTAATTGACTAGTAAGCAACTATAAACTATGCCAGAAAGAGTTCTATTGTCCTAAACTTTTACATTAGTTACTTTAACTTCTTGTATATATTACAGGTTCACCTGGGAAGGAGCATCATGTCAGATTGCTAAATGGCTTGTCAAATTGGCAGCTCTAAGCAGCAGGTCCATTTGGAGTTTAGTCCTAGGTCTGGGGTATCCCCTCCCCCTCCCCCAGCCAGGACCAGGATAGGGGCAGGGTTGGGTGGGGTGGGTTGGGAAGGGGGTACACCAGACAGGTCCCAGGTCAAGGGTATCCCCCGCTCCCCTCCCCTTGCCCCTCACACCGGAACAGCACACTCCATACCATGGGTAGTATGCCTCTTGCGGTCACGCAGGAGGACTTTCTTGTTAAAGTATAAAATGATCAGGTGTTATGTAGGATAGGCTAAGATGATATCCAGAGTGTATTTCTACTCCTTGCCATTGTTTGTGTCAATTTTTCAACAATATACCCACAATCTAACAAGTACTGGAAATATTAAATAACCCTTATATTTAAATTATAAATTGTAATTATTTTTAAAAATTTCTGTCAGATCTGTCAGATTTGCCTATCATAAAAAACCCGAATGAGCATATGTGGACATGTACATATCCAAATTCTTTACTTTACTAAATACGATCAGTTACAATAAGTGAACTTTACTTATAAAATTCAAATTACAATATTTCCAAAACTTTACATTTTATTCCTGTCACGTCTGTCAGATTTGTTTATCATAGAAAAACCGGTTTTGTATGTGTTCAAGACCATTTTCTTCCACGGCTCACTAATTTTATGCGGCTGATGGTTCCGTATTTTACATTTACTGTCAGTAACTTGAAATGCTGTGGTGTTTTTATTCACGTCGTGATGTTTGACTTGATAGCTAAATTACTTGTCACCATTATTTACTTTATCAATTAAGTTTCAGAATCAGACAGTGATCTACTTAATTTAATATATTGCTCACATTGATACTAAAAAGAAAACTGTGAAGTAATGTTTTCAGTCCTTCTTTGATTGTAACCTTGAATAACATTCCAAATCTTGAATGCCCAGAGACTTATTCTGAAATCTGAAATCGCCTCATAGTGAACTTTTGAGATGTCTAAGAAAATATCTAGAAAGGTCTTGAGCTTGTGATTTGGTTACAAAATTTTATTCTACCTTCCAGATTTGCTTTCTTCCATCAGCATATTTCATGATCAAAAAGTTTGTTCTCTTTCTGTGCTGCTGCGTCATTTTCATTCCCCGGTGAAAACTGAATTAACCTGAATTAACCTGAATTAACCATGAAAACATTGAGAAATGTAAAAAAGGACGAGAGAGTATTATACCGATTTGTTGATAATATTAAGTATTTTTAAGATATCTTAAAAGTGAAATTTTCAACATTCTTATTGGATTACTTACAAATGATATTCAAGCCCTTTTATTTTTCGCTAATATGATGCGCTTGTCATCTTGTTACACTCAAAGATGTGAAAATGAACCTGGAATAATCCAAAATGCAAGGAAGTGTGAAACGTTCCATTGAGATTGTTTGTGTTATAATATGCTTTCAAAGAAGGAATCTCATTCGTAATTAATCAAAGAAGCATTTTGATGTAATTTCTTAATTCACATTACGATAGCAATGACTATACCATTGTGAAACCACTGCCAGAATACTCTTTTCAAAAATATGGGCAAAAATTTCCTACAGGACGTGACATCTAGTTCTTAAAAATCTTCCCAAAATGTGAGACACGTCTTGCACACTCAGATGAAAATTTTGCTGGAATTCTACCTGGAATAGGATCTGTCAGAGCTTAAATATGGAACTCGAGGCCTGCTGACCTGATGGAAAAATGCATTGTTTTTCTTTCAGTTTGCTGGTTTACAACCACTTTATGCAAAGTGTGAAATATGAGTCGAGGAATGAAGGTCTTTCTACATGCCATAAACTATCCTTATCAATGAAACATAATACTTTCACTGGAGCAATTGGCTGTCCCGTTGTATACTTGACCAAACGATTCCCCATCGAAGATCAGCTTCTATCTGTCAAAACAAGACAATTCCTTTTGATTACTGCTCATATTTGAGTTAGAATTTTATATCAACAGTGTTGATCTGTAGTTGAAAGAAGAGCCATTATGAAGGTCGCAAAGTGAATCAGTGACTCCTAAAATTTATATCAAGAACAAATGTCACAACATTGGTTTCATATTCATGAAATGTTGGCAGCAATTTGCCTTTTTCATTCTAAAACTGTATCTCTTTTGAGCTTTTCACGGAATTGTAATAGGATTGTGGAACAAAGGTGATAATGTATTTATGGGAATGACTCTCCAGCAACAGAATTGCTTTACCATTTAAATGTGAAACTACATATTTTTGTGCGAAGTCATTACAGTGTATTGGTAAAATGTTTGGTATTAGTAACTGGTGTCATAATCAAACAGGAGGAAGGCTGAATTCATAGTTATGGCGATGGTTCTCTAGTTCGACTTCCATCACTCAAGCTTTTCACTCTGAAGGATTCTACCAGATATGTCAGATCAACCGGGGTTTTCGTTTTCAACACAAATCTGACATTTCTGTACAAAATTAACATCGAGGGTTTTAAAAAGTTTCAACAAAAAACAAAGTTGCCTCCAGTGGGATTTGAACTCACAACAGCAACCATCACTGGATTA
>JBCAUG010715947.1:0-12907 GCA_038406175.1 Haplosyllis leylae | reverse complement strand
TACGTAGTATGGAGGGAGGTTATGTTTTCACAGGTGTCTGTCTGTTAACAGGGGGTACTCAGTACAGCTGGGGGAGGGGTACTCAGTCCAGGTGGGGGGGGGTTACTCAGTCCAGCCGGAGGGGGGTACTCAGTCCAGGTGGGGGTGGGGGGGACTCAGTACCAGCTGGGGGTAGTACTCAGTCCAGCTGGGGGGATACTCAGTTCAGCTGTGGGGGGGGGTACTCAGTCCAGCCAGGGGGGAGGTACTCAGTCCAGCCAGGGGGGTACTCAGGCTGAGTACCCCCCCCCAGACTTGCTACGCCGCGGTCAGTATGCCTCTTGCGTTCACGCAGGAGGACTTTCTTGTTTCTCAATGATTCTACTTATTGTAAACGTCTTTGTCGTGGCTTCAACGAGCCGCCCAGTAGGTCAAGTTTCTACCAGGTTCCCCAATTCAATTTTGTCCGTCTTCAGCGGCCATCGTTAATCGGGGAAGCACGCAAACCGATTAGTCATGTGAAATACCAGCAATAGAAAATAAATCGCATATCACAGACAACCAATTCAAACAATTAGGTCAATGTTGTGTTTCTATTTGTTCTTGTTTAGATTCTCATGGCTACGCATCTCAATACTCCCAATGGCGAGGGGTGCGCCAAAGAACATTTCCTTTAACCCTATAAAATCAATTAAAACTGGTCCGGTGGAGGTTGCCGGGTGGGAAGGGGTCATATTGTCAGACAATCTTCCAGTGCGATCTTAGCACTCCTCAAGTTTTTGTTTTGCATGGTTCGAGAAACCTCGTCTAGTGGCTTAGATAACTCATAAATCTGCCCAAGTATTTTCCCGAGAGCTTATGTAATTACCCAGAGCGGATATCCATCCACATTACCGTCAGCTATAAACCGTCAAGAGTCTTCTTACCGCGACACAACGGGCGAATAAGTAGTCCCCTTTGTCGAACTCACGTCTCTCAATTACAACGAATGTAAGCTAAAGGAAACAAACACATCTGCACACTCGGTAGACGAGCATCTTTACTGACTGTCCTGGGATGAAAGATATGAGAGAACTCTTGAGCAATCCGCCTGTTTAGGATGTGACTTTCTCTCGAGAAACTTCTCAGGGAAAGTTTGGAATTGTACATTGAGATTTATTTACTAGAAATGATTAAAGTACAGACAAATTTAAAGCAGAATTTCACTATCTGCCAGCGATTCAGTCTAGTACCCAATTATGCCATCATGGCATAATATTACATTTTATGCCATCCAATAGACCTAGTTGACTAGTTTATTTAACATTGGATTAATGAAAAGGCATGAAGGCATTTTTGTTGCCCAGCATCTAGACTGCAAAACAATTTCTTGAAATATGGCATATATGTTCAGTTCATATACCCGGTGTAGGGAAACCATTTTGGAAATGTCTCTTGTTCTTCCATTCAACCAATTTTAAAAAAGAATTTATATCTACCCACCAAGCTAGCTACAGTGAAGGGTCCATATGGTCAGTAAAGGTGTTCGCATACCAGGTGTGGTCTATGGCTCACAGTACCAACAACAACAACGAGAATCAACTTTGTCAAAGCCGTGTCATCGGTTTTGTAAGAGGACCCGGGGTGTGAAGGACAGACACACAGCAGGTGGTGTGTGTTGTTCTCAGGAATCCTCAGTTCTGTTCAGAACAGAGTTTTTCGTAAATCCAGCAGACAAGGCAGATCTGTCTAAATGGCTACCAATTACCAAATTAGTGTGGTAAAATAATGTTGTGTTTCTGCACCCGCACCAGACATAAATTAACCTTGTGTGTGCATCTACACTGGACTGTGTGCAGTTAGAAGCCTTTATTTAAAAAAAAATTCGAGGACATAAGTCCTTTTCGTGGGGCCACTGATATCCCTGTTTTGGACTTTTGGTGATGTCTGCCCTAAGTTTCAAAGCCAGAGTGGATCCCTTGCATGCTCTCTCATTTGTGTGATCCTCAGATTCATGACACCTGCTGACTGTATGGAGGTCAGCATGGCAGCCGAGCTTTTTTGATCCACTTACTTGCAGATGTGTCCACAAGCATTGGTGGAGGTTCGAGACTCGAACCCACAACCGTCTGTGTGGCAAGCATAACGCTCTACCCTTCGGCTACTCCGACTGGGTGGGAGTTTGAAGCCTTAATCTCTGAAACTGTAGTCAGGAGAGCACCCCACAGACAACGACAACAATAACAATGATGACAACACGATGGCAGACAAATCATGATTCCATGAACTCACTGCGGTGCCAAATGAGATAAAAACTCGCACCATTTCTCACGTGTCAAACCGTGATTCTATTACTCTCTGACATTTACGTATCTTCCATTCCTGAAATAATGGCACAAAGGACATTCCTGTAAGAGCTCCCAGTTGACTTCTTAATTCATTATCTATTCAACTGGTCCATGTGTAGTGCGTTGGGTTAAAGTTATATCGAGCAAAAAGATCCAATGAAAAATTTCGGGTTATTTCGTGGTTTCTAAGCTTTAAAATATTGCTGTCAATGAGTTTGGTGAAATACCGCGTTCTCATGCACCACCTGCATGTTAAAAGTCACCAAATCTTGGAAAATGTGTTTAGATGAGTTAATGTTCTCAAATTAGTTGTCACACCAGATCTATACCACTCAGCGATCGAGACATAAGACACTAAAATAATCAAGTCTCGCTGATTGTAGTTAACCCGCCCGAGTACATAATCTACAGTTTAAAAGATGCTTTAACTACCTTAAAATCAAAACGGCTGAGAGGTAGGTATAAAACCAGAGATGTAACCAGTTCTAATCACACTAACGATACCTTTAAAATCTTTAATGTAAATATTGTCAACATTGTAACCTTCTTCCAATTTTCTAAAAACTTGAAAAGGCTGTTTTCAAACAGATTCTAAAGAGTTTGAAAATAGACAGTTGGGAGTGAAAATGAAGAGGCCACTGACCATGACAAGGTTGTGGAATGACGACTAACGGTAAAAGGTCTGGGCTTGAGTACCAGTCATGTTGAAAAAAGACTATGAATGCTGCACGTATTGTAGTGAAGACTCCAAAATATATAAGAAGTTCGTAATCTTCATCGCTTTTGTTGCACAATACCACCATCATGGTTCTATTACGTACACACCAGGGGGTCAAATATGAGTAGCGGATCCGGGGGGGGGGGTGGACACCAGGGATGTGCATTCCCCTCTCTGTCGAAATTTTTCTCATTTTCATGCATTTATCGAGGAAAGTTTAGCCAATTAATAGGTTGGCAGCCTCACTTTTAGGTCCCATCTGAAAAATCCTGGATTCGTGACTGAATATTGCTTATATATATTCTCAGTGACAATGGCAATTTCGAAAACCTTACTTACCTTACTAGGTTTCAGATACAATCTGGAAGCTAAATCAAACAAGGCAGTCCACCTGCGTATCCGCAAGAGGCCCACAGTGTAGCAACTACACCTTGTCCTGTCCGGGGGAAGGGGGTACCCCTTGCCCTGTGCAAAGGGGAGGGGTTACCCCCGTCCTGTCTGGAAGAAGTACCCCTGGTCCTTACTGGGGGACTCCCCTGCACAGGACAGAGGTATCCTCCCTCCCACAGGACCTGGACAGGACTTGGCGAGACAGGACCAGAGACAAGACTGGGGTACCCCCTTGTGAACAGACACATTTGTGAAAATATTACCTTCCCGGATATGGGTGGTAATGATGTCATTGTGACGTTGTCCTAGGCAGGGCTTTGTGTGCAGAAACGGTCATCTTTTCACTAAAAAGATCATGTAAGCCCTCTCGAATTTTTTATTTCAGAGACAACTCAACCCTGCATGACTCAGACTCGAAACCATAACTCATACTCATATTAAAACTCAGGTGTTTTACATACATTAAAATGACCATCCAGGGAAGCATTGCATTATTGATGTCTGTCCTGCGGAAAGGGATACAGTGTATGACAGCTCTTCTAAGGATATTTCCAACCCTTGATCACATTTACTTCACAGCGAGGTGTTTCAGATGTTTCAGACACCATCAAAGACTTTGTCCCCGAGTTATGTTGCGGGAATTTTCTGTACATCAAAGTGCTGATAACACTGATTTACAGAGACAGAACTGGCAGACAACTGCGTTATTTGTGATAGTTTCATAAGTGTTAGAAAAGTCATGCGACAGCCTGCAAAGTGACAAAGTAACAAAAGTTTCAAATAGTCCTATCCATGTAACGTGGCGTGGACTTTCTGATAAGTTTTAGTTTTAAGTCTCATTCAGACCAAGCCATAGCACGAGCGTGAGCGAGAGCAGCATCACTGGGTCTCGCTTGTGGCAAAAAATCAAATGGGTTCTGGACCCATTTTGGAGTGCCATCGCTAGTGGCACCTCTTCCCTATCACTTTGTGTGAATGCTGCAATTGAGATCAATGTATTCCTTTCCAAGCGGGATGCCGCTCTCGCTCACGCTATCGCTCGGTGTGAATAGACCCTTACTTTGATCTAATCGATAGTCTCACAGTTTCCCGTTGCTTTTTTCTAAAGAATCATTCTTACTGGACGACAACTACATTTTGTTGTTGTTGTGGCTACTTTAATGATAAACAATTAACAATAACCACAAGGAAACTATTGTCCCCTCATCTGAATCCAATTCCTAATGACTAAAATGCCATTTGAGATTTTCCATAATGTTTTCATTGAATTCAATGAATTCATTGAATTGGATTAATAGTGATATGTCCATGAAATAAGCAGGTTACCATAAAATAAAATGCAAGGTTTTCCCCATAAATAGACTAAAATTATTACATATATATTTACAAATGACAGGCTGTATTTAATAATGTGCCAAAATATAGAAAACATAGAAAGTAAGCAATAATCAAGACTAAATATTATCTTCTTTACGTAGTGACAGTCACTAAATGTAGGTGACCTTCTTTCAGTGACATCACCAAATTTTAAATTCATTGAACTTCAATTACGGAAAAACTCGAGACTAAACGAGACTAAACGAACAGCGTCGACGTCCGAGGTAAATATTGAAGGTTTAGCCTGTCAGTACATATCTTTCTGTTAATTGTTATTGGTGAAATTTTTAATATTCGATGGAAACCAACTTTGGTCATTTTTCTCGGTTGTAAGCCGACATCTTTAATGTTCAGTTAAATGAATGTGTATGTATTACACACATGAATATATGTCATTAAATTATTAAAATTGTCAGCAATTTCTTTATTTTATTACTTAAGACCTGTGGTGGTTGCCAAGAAATCAGTTGAATTCTTTCCAGAGGCAGAATCTCATTGCTTTTAAACTGTCATTACTTATGTATGACAAAAATTATTTTTCAAAGTAGAGGACAATGTTTTGCATAATTTTCATTAAAACAATTTACTTTTAAATTTTTACCCAGGCTTTGAACAGTAGGAAATTATGCCAGTGCTAAATTTTAAATATATGTTGTGTGTTTTCCATTTATTCATTTGCCAATTGGTTCTGACCACATGATTTCAATGCTGATTGGTGTTGAATGTTTGCAGACAAGAGATGTTTATTGTCCACCTTTTGGTTAAATATAAGATTTTGGAAATATTTACCGCACATTACCAAATTATTTCATTATGTTGTCATGTAGTATCTCTATTTTAAAAGACTTTTTGAATAATATTCATTAGGCCATTGTATCATTGTGTCTATGGATGACTGTTAGGCAGTACTAATTTTAGGCATGGGCAAATGGGTAGAACTTTAAACTGAATCCGACCTGTGAACAAGGTCTGTGTTTCATGCAGGGGGCCCACCTAGTCTGACAATATAGTGATAGACCTTTGGAAGATTGTGCTGCTTTCCTTCACACATTGTGTTTTGAGACTCCCACTCAGCATGCCATTTTTGTGAAGTTTGGCAAAAGTGCTAAAAACATATTACCTGGATCTACACCTCTTCACTGTTTTCATCTCCCATCCCATCTGCAGCCATTTCAGCCATGTACAATGTCACAGGACGATTTCTGGCGTCTTTTTAACCACTCGGCTATTGAGTCAATGGAGTTGTTTCTAAGTTCAAGAACACCATAATTGGGACACTTTACCTTCACAGGGGTGAAAATTTACACAAAAAAATATCTGATGCTAACTAGTAAATTTGGCATTGAACGTTGATCAGAAAGACGCCAACGCATCCGGTCACTGATCCTGCCTAGGAAGGATGGATGGTAGTTCATTAAGAACGTCTTGTTTTCATTCGAAGTTCACTTAGCTTTGATGTAAATACCTTTTTGACAAAACAAAGCCAGTCTCTTCCGTAACCATCCCATTCATTCAGTAGTTATCACCTTCCGGAATCCATTACAAAAGGACAAGAAAGCAAAACGAAAAAGGACAGCCACTTTCATTTTCGAAAACAGGTAAAAATATCATTTGTACTGTGTACTTCTGATATGTAACTGTGTCCTACATTAAATAGTTCTGTGTGACAACAACAAATCTGTCGAAGCGACAAACGCAAACAAAATCAAGTGGTGAAGAATTCGGTTTGGTGACTCACAACACTCGATATTTACCGACCACGTACGTAGTCTTCTGTCCGTCTGTCCCCCCACCCTCACCCGTCCCCTCTTAGTAGGTAGGGACCCCCTGTGGGTTCTTATTGTTTTGATTTGGTAAGACAAAACTTAGAAGGGGACTACATTTAAAGACTGGTTGGTAACTCCTCCGCACATCTGCAACGTGTGTAGCCATACATTGAAAGCATGCATCTGTAGGAGATCACGGTGACTGGGTGACCGTCTCCTCCCTCCTCATCTCAACCCCTGGCTACGTCTGGTTTGGTCTTGGGGGGGGGGTGGGTGGGTGCCTTGACTAGGTGAGATCAACCCCTTTCTCCCTCCCCAGGACAGGACCTGGACATGACCTTCCCGGATAGGATGTACCCAACCCCCCTCCCCCCCCCCCTGTGAACAAAACGATAGATATGTCTGAATACATTACCTCCCCTCGCACCTACGTTCATGGTCGGTGATGGTGATTATTAGCAGGCTTCTCTCATTGCAAATCGGTTGCAACTGAACCTAAAAATAAGTTAATTTCCATAATTCGTGTTCCAAGAATTCTTCTTTAAAACGTGAAAAAACTTACAGCAACTAACTTGGACGGTTTGACAGTCTCGTCATCAAGCCTAGTTACGCTTCAAAAGAATACCCTGAAGTGTCGATCTCCTTCGCTAAGAAGAGGAAAACCAATCACGATACGAAGCAGTAAATATGAATATCCATGGCTGAATCCAGGGAGTTATCTCCCAGGACCTTCCTTCCTGATAACAACCATTACTGAGTTTTCTCTTATCAAATGTCAAGTCTGTGACTTTCTGTGCTCGTGTAACGTAAACAGCCTTTACCACTGACTGTCATCTCAAGCAAGTACAGCAATTCTTTTTCGCAAGTGAAGAGTTACATTTTAACATCATCTTAAATTTTGATGATGCAAAGTAAAGAATAGTAGTCCCAGCCCGAAATTCCTACAGGTTGTCATTAAAACCTCATGTCGTTCAAAATGTCGTCAGACCAGACATTTTGTGCAAGGTAAGTGAAAGATTATGTCTTACTTTTACCACCAGTGAGAACAGCAAAGCGGCCACCCACATCCCCTGAGAATCGGTCATGAAAAAATGATTGCCGAGATGGCTGTTTAGATTTCATGTAACAGACAACGGAAAACAAATATTCAAAATGTTCGACGAGTCACGTTTGTTGTTACTGATGTCTAATTTACTGGTCGAGAAGGCGGCAGCACGGAGCCACCAGGTGTGATGTTACTTCCTTCTATGGTATTTTGTAGGTTGGTTTTAAAATCTTTTGAAGATCACGCAGTTTATCCCACAAAGATATTTTCAACAAGACAACCTCCAATTAACATTACGCGACAACACCAACCACGGCCCCCGGACCAGACCTAGCTGGGAGCGTGAGGGGGTAGGATCACCTGGTCAGAGTACCCACCCCCTCTCCTCCCCTGGGAACAACTAGGACATGACATACCCTACCGCTCCTTTGGACAGACAAACACCTGTGAAAACATTACCTTCCCTTGTACCACGTACGTTGTCGGTAATAACACACGTGGCAGGATAACAACAGGGACTTTTTTGTACTTCAGAAATGAAACATGAGGGAATGATAATGATGACGACCACAATGTAATCAGTGTCAAATGGTTCTGCACCCATGAATGACGACAGCAAACGACAAAAATAGTCATTGTCACTGTCACTGTCCTACAATATGAACGTGTCTTGCTATTTTCGTGTATTTTGCGCGTGAGTAGGTGGCTGCCTCAGAACACACCATAAACGTTTATAAAGCAAACAACTGGTTCTCAAATAATAACCATTCTGCTTGTATCATTAGGAAGTAGTTCTTCTGCAAACATAAGTCAAAATGTCATGAGGTTTGAATTTTAAATCCTCATAAATTGACTCCAAAACGTTTGCGAAAGACGCTTCTATGATATCACCTGTTTACATATATATTGTTACCGCCCGCATTCCGAAGGAATAGGGAAGGTACTGTTTTCACATGTGTCTGTCTGTCCACGGGGGGGTACCCTAGCTGACTTGTATGGGGTAGCCCCCTCCCCCGCTGGGATGGGGTAACCCCCTCCCTCCCCCCAGGGTAGGACAGCATCTCAAGCACTTGCTATGTGGCGGGCGGTATGCCTCTTGCGTTAACGCAGGAGGACTTTCTTGCTCTCTTTATTTCTTGTGGGATTTTTGTTTTCAGTGATCTTTGATCTTTCTTTGATCAAGACTTACTGTGTCATTTGCAGTATTAGAGAGAAACATTGTCCCTTGAAAAGTTGAAAGTTTGGAAGTAACTGAACAGTAACCTAAATGAATTCATAAACGATTGGAATGAGTTTCCTCAGAGGGGTGTCAAGAATTCACCACTTCCTTTTTTCACGTCCTTTTTGGGATCACTGATATCTGCTTTGGACTTATGGTGACATCTGCGTTAAAACCAGAGTGGATCCCGTCACATGCATGCCTTGTCGCCTGTCCATGATCAATTCACCTCTGATTCACCTCCAGTGCGACACCTGCTGACCTCCTGGTAGCCAGAATGATAGACGATCCCCTTTACCACATGCAGGCGGTGGTGCAAAGCCGACGGGATTTGATACCAGACACTGTCAATTTACCATTAACGTTAGTTTTAACTGAAGAAAAAGACACGGCTATTCCATTGAACTTTTTACCTGATAGGAAGGTGTTACTAGTGGATCAAGCGGTCTCTCGTTTGACAAGGAGAGATTACTGGTGAGAGGCCAAAGATTTACACCGCCACACACGGTGGTCTTTGCTTGTCAGTTAAGGTAAAAGGCCTGTTAGACATTCGCGTGTAGCCAGTTGACAAGATTGACATTTCAAACAGGAAGGCTGAGTAAGCATGAAATAGCAAGCCTGAATAGAAGTGAAGTTACAGGATATTTGAAGATTGTGGTATTATTTCACAGCAGGGAAATGGTTATTAACTTCTATCTCTAGCACTAATTCTAAATTAATGGACCAAAATTTTTTTGTCCTGCCCAAATTATACCTATTTTCATGACGAAAGCAATTTGCAGCGGACACCCCGCACCCAACCACCCAAAAGGAACAATCAGTAAATTTGGACTTAAATGGAGAATTCAGTAAATTCTGACTCTGGCTTTATAATGCGTGTCCATGCGAGTTTGAGTTTCTTACTCTTGTAGCCAAGCCAGTACTGGTGACTTATCAAACTAATTCCTACAATAAAATTGTATTTTAGTCATACAATCTGAGTGACATGGCCATATTTTAAGTTTTCAATTTGTAGGTAAGTGGAAAATGACAAAAAGATCTACATGCTCAGAATATTCTGACTAGTCTCAATAGGTCTGATTACATAATTTTCTTAAGAATTTTCTGACAAGGCATCAGAATTTACTTATTTTAATGGATTTACAACAGTGACATTAGGTGCGCCAGAAATATTATGAATTTTCATAACCAGTTTGAACTGGTTCCAGCTAGTTTATGATCAATTGTCAGAAATTACTTATCAATTTGAGTAAAAAAAAAAAGACGTGGTCAACCAAAATTTGACTGTAATGGGTAGTGTCATTTTAGTCAGAAATTACTGATGCTTCTTTACCCGAATTGTCTGGATTCAACCAAGGAGTTTTGAAAAAGTTAGATTGAGAAAACACCTGAAATCATGAACAGTTTGGTCGGCACTCCAAGGGCCCGTTTACAATGAGCGTCAGTGTCAACACAGAGTCAACAGTGCGACGACGCTAGTGATACAACTCTAATTGAAATCAATTGAAACAAAATAGAGTCACTACAGAATGAGAGCTATGTCGCAAGATTCATTGCAGCGTTGACCCTGCGTTCACGTTGATGTAAACGGGCCTAAGTTAGTCAAAATATAGGACAACACTGAATTTGGCCATTTATTGCCAAAATTCAGTAAACAACTTCTGAAAAATCTCAAATGTAACACTCGAGATGTTTACTGCATTAGGTCTGGTCTCTATTTTGGAAATACCCTCCAGCAATGAAAAGGCCAGACTTAGTAATATTATCATTAAACCAATTTTCGTTTGAAGAAGGTTCAAAGTAACTTTCGGTCGCTGGAGTTTCCCCAACAAAAGTTGGCACTATGACATTTTTGTATTGCAGAATTTGAAACAAACTAGAAAACGTTATAGGTAACATCAAATTTAGTTCAATGTACCCAAGACAAATTTTGATTTGCAATAGAATTGGAATAGCTTGTATTTTTTCCTATTCTATTTTTAGAAGCATTACGGAAAAGCTTGATGGTTGAGATTCCTTGATGATTTTCAATGAATAAAATATAGCAATCAAAAAGATGCTCATCACTCAACCACCCCTTTTCATACTTCTGCACTGTCCTTCTAGTCTCCGTGCTGCTGTAGACTACACACTTAGGGATCCAACCGAGTGTGTGGCCAATGGCCACATATTCCAGTATCAGCCAATCATGGGCTGATCATGTTAAGTATTTAATGCCCTGCACAGTACAGTGCAAGGAGCTTAAATGCCGATCCATCCAGGATACATCTTTGGCTTAACTGTAGTACCAGTAACTAGGCTCAAATGCTGAGTACTACAAGAGAGCAACCAAACTATGTAGATTGTATAATAAATAGTTAAACTGAAGATAACTCTTGTTGCTTATCAGGAACAGACATAAGATCCAGTTGGGAGATCATCGGTAATAGAGGTGTACATTGGACCAAATAGACCTCGCACTTCTGTGATTTATCACATTTGCTTAATTCAGGGAATTCAATGAAAGTTTGTCTCCATTTTGGGAAAACTCAGATATCCTTCAAATTTCCTCAAGAGGTGAACACAAAAACAGGAAATTAACCCATGAGATACCTTACCGACTCGTCCACGTCCAGGTGTGCTCAGGTGTGCTTTCCGTCTTACATTCACCTAATTAGGCTCCTTAGCCTTTTAAAAATGTCAGATTAGATGTCTCTAAAGGTGAATTTATCGGTGAAAATTTGCGACAAACTAATGAAAATTTCTGCCATAAAAAAGAAGAAATTTCTGCACTTCTTGGCAAAGCATCCATAAGTTACAGGTGGCTCGTGGCGTGAAGGGTGCAAAGCACAAAGGACGCAAAGAGGTGGTAGATACCCAGACTGCTGGTGATACCCAGAGGTGGTGGGGAAAACGTTAGCCTTCATGGGATAATTAAAGCTGCATGAAATTTTTACACTCAGAGGTGGTGGTTGTGAAGGTTGCACCGAAAAATTTCCATGTACATCCGACACTTGACTCCTAAGTTTCAAATCAATCACACAGATTGAATTGTCTGACAAAAATTAGCTCTATTCTGAAGGCTGAAAGAACTGATCAAAATGTAGGAAAATATACATTTTTAACTTAATATGGGGTAGTTATCGCTCGTTTGGCTTGTCACATAAAAATATCAGCCTTATAGCCTTAATCTACCTTAACACCAATTTTCAATTTTTTTTTATTTTCCTGAGAGGCATAATATCTTTAACAGTCATTGGCTTGTAACATTAGCAAATTACTACAATTACTGAAGATAACTTCGTGACAAATTTGTGTTTGAAAGATCAACACTGATTCAGCACTGGTAAGAAATTACAAGAACAACGAAACCAATTCTATTCTTATCGAGCTGGTGCAGGTGGTTTCTTAATTTATCACTGCATAACGGACAATCCTACTCAAACCATTATTTGACACAACTTCTTCCATCACGAAATAAAACGTCTAAACAAAATGTGTGGCAGTTGCTCACAATTGTTATTGGAAGAGGTATAATAAAAAAACGTAAAACCAAACTGTACGTAGAACTTGGTTAATTTCCTATTGCAATGCCCACTCAAACATATTCTAAGTTCTTCTTAAAGGTCTGTTCACACGTAACGTTTGCGCTTCCGTCAGCGTTCAAGTTCAATTGTGTCCATGGAAACACAAACGCAAACACATAGAATGAGTAGATACAGACCATTTTTGGACACCCATTCTCTTTGTTTGAGTTGGCGTCACCATTAACACAATGTTAAAGTTTAACGCAAACATTGACGCAGACGCAAACGCAAACGTTAAGTGTGAACAAGCCTTAAAACACGTAGCAAACAATCTTGCAAGGTACGATACTATGACATCTTCAGGAAACCATTAGTGGGAGCAATCTTTCCGCAACCATCTCAGACGTCTATTTTTAAATCCTTTTTAGATTCAAAATGCAGCAAATAAGACAATTAGTAATGACACGCTGTCAACATATTTTTCAGCATTTCACTGCAAGCATAATATTTGTCTTTCGAATGGAATTCGATAAGACTAGGTGGTCCTGCCCATGGAATAGTGACCAAAACTGTACACAAA
>JBCAUG010715925.1:0-12908 GCA_038406175.1 Haplosyllis leylae | reverse complement strand
TACACAAATATGACCAAAAAATATCCACCCAGTAGTAGTGAGTGCATCACAGATAGTCTCCTAGCGGAGACTAAAAAGAAACTTTTCTGTTCTAAAAATAACTTAAATTAATTGTTCGAATAAAGATTCAACATTTTGGAATTATTTTTTATTTGCAAAACAAAGTTTTCGTCATAGTTTATGCTTCTTTTCTCCTCAGTGAAAATTTATTTTCCAGGTTGACTTCGGTGCATATTATATTTGACTTTACCTTAGACGGTTTAATTTCTTTGATCTTTTTTTAAATCCCTGCACCAGACCAGATAAGAACTTACACTTTATTTTCATAACTTATAATGCACTGCTGTATCTCAACATCAAACATCAGCAGTACTTTATGAAAGCTATTTATACAGAATATAGTTGGGTAATTACTTTTTCACAGGCAACTGCTCAGGTAATTGATGCTCAAAATGGATTTGTTGGCTGAGTGAGTTTAAACATATCAGGTGTTTTGACATCTGTAGTGGTGAAGCTTCTGATCCGAGAAAGACAACTTCGTATAAAACACGAACAGAGGTAACGATATCAAAACAAAATGACGACAAACAATATTTTGAGATATCATCCAGAAGGTGGGGCACGACAAAAACTATTTCAATGTAAATTTAAGCCATTCTGTCATGATTCTAAAGGCATTTTCACATTCTCAAATAAGTGAGTAATTGGCTCGGGGCAGTTTAGAGCAGTTATTTCAAAAGTGGGGCTTGCTTGGTGCAAGACAATTTAAAATGGCTCAAGATTTAAACAAACAAGAGACTGAAGAGTTAAAGTTAGCCGTACCATTTCGTTTTTTAATTTGTACGAGCTGAGATTGTTGAAGCATATGCGAAAATCAGAAGAGATTGATGCATAAGGTTGCGCATCCCATCTCAAAGAAAAGATACATTTCAAAGGCGGTTATTGTAATTTTGATAGTATATAGTGACAACAGATTAGTTTCAGCTCTCTTCAGCAACCAGCCATGAACCAAAAGGGCAAGTAAACAATATAAAAAGTTGTGTAGTGATATGGAAGTAATGCTTACTGTGGAAGAACATGACTGGCAGAGGCTGTGATTGGGTTTCACACAATTAGTATGTGTCAATCAGCGTGAATAAAGAAACTTGGCAGCTCCGTTGGCAACGGTCTGAGCCCAAGTTTAAGAATTAGCTTTCCATTAATATTAAACTAAATCCCAAAGTTCTGCGTTGTTGACGGTCCCTGACTGGGACTGGGATACTCACCCTCCAACGGAACAACAGAGTGAGCACTTGCTACGTGGCGGGCAGTATGACTTTGCGTTCACGCAAGAGGACTTTTTTCTTCAGGTGTTAATTCTCAAATGATTTAAGAAGTGGGGGGCGTTTTTCAAACAAAAAGTTTACTTTAAACAGGGTCCCCGTAACCAAGAAACTGAACTTTCACCATCTTATATTTGACGCATTTGGCGCCTATGTAGAATCTATCTACAAATAAACAAAAGAACAAAGTACTAATTGTTATTTAGACAGGTAAAGCTCATCACAGGTAGTAAGAATTATTTTCAGGTTCGTGACTAACAACCTTGCAAACCTGTACCTGAGGAATTTTCAACGTTAGAAAAGAAGGTTGATTCTTCTTCAAACTGTTATCACTTCTTTCATCTGTCGGTGTATATTCGTACACAGTCAAATCGAAAGTACAAATACATTGTCATTTAAACCGAAAACAATAGTGAAAGATTTGCAATTTACCTTGTTAGCTGTAAGCGATCTGACAGAAACCTTCGAAACATTCGTATTTTGTCCGTGGACAGATCACTTAACGTGATTATTAGTTACATCCTAATCATCATGATGAATGGCTTTTCTGATAAAAAGAGTTCAGCAAAATTACATGATTACAGAATACAAAGATCGAAAAAATATAAAACTTACGATGGCATTGGAAAACGTACAAGACGCATCACTCGAATCATTGCAACTAAGAAAGAAACGGGATTCTTAAATGAAAATTATTCTCTTAAGTTGAAAATTATATCTTCAATTTATTTCTTGCATAACAGAGTGGTGCTCAGTGAAACTGACAACCGTTTTAAATAAAGTTAGCCCCTTTTGGTGAAATCTTTCCATGTAAATTGTTAAGGTGGCGATTTAACTTATAGTCTTCTTGCATTAAACGGTAGAACCACCAGTGAAGAAGAGAAGGGAACGACGATTTGTTGTTTTGGATCCGGTTTTTCTGTGTGCAAGTCATTACCACGTGTAGTCTAAACAAACCTGCTCGAACCATCTTTAAACAACATGACAGAAAACAACAGAATAGCAACCCATCTGTATTGGTGGAACTAACTGCAACCTTGAGTACAACAGAGAAGATTACTTACTTATAGCCATGTATTTACTACACGCTAGTGAACCTAACTTCCTGTAAGCGTACACTGTCAATTTTTTGTCGTTAAGTGAGGTGAGGTTGCGATTTCCTGTGTATGTCACACAAATGCAGTGAGCTCAATTTCTGTAGAATGGTGTCAGTGGTGACCACAACTGCAACAGACAATTCTTCAATACTATCTGGAAGGTACATAATACGGTGGCGCGAAAGTCTGATGTTTTATTCACAGGAATCAAGAAGATTTTTGAACAAAAGAGAAACATTGACTTCTTACGTTGCAAACCACTGTAATGTGACGAAAGGTGAAACTGAGAACTGAGAGCTTTGTGTGGATTTGAGGTTTCCGTTGAAAGAGTCTTCCTGTGTGTGTCGATGTATCATGTGCTCGAGCTGAAGTGACATGTTATACAACACAGACAGAATATTTATTTGGACAACTACTTTTGTATTAGGAGAAATCATTCTCAATTATTCTAATCATCGCCATAAAAAACCCTTTAGCTTGTTACCAATTAGACTGGTTGAGTGCCAGGTAAGCATATCATGTGGATTTAGTTCCACCCTGCCAGTCTAGATTTCCAAGTTTATTGACAATTCAATGCCACAGATGTGTGTTTCAGATTTAAAAAATATGTGCATGCAGTATATGTATCACCAAGTCTTTGTTCTGAAAGGAAGTTCTCATTGATTCAGATTTCGTACATAAACAATAGTTTTAACCGGAAATAATGCGTGGTTCCAAATAACAATAAACTAGGCAATTTTTTTCTGTTACAAATTTAGTCAAATTACAGTCTTCTTATGCTTTTAAAAAGTTTTGTTATCCTTTGTGAGGATTTCCTGATTTCTGTAACATTGTATCAAATAAATTGATACACATCCAGCAGACAATGCACTAATTACCGCGATGACACAACGTTTAGTGGCATTTTTCAGTTCAAATCGATACATCATTTTACCGTAGTCTAACTACCTGGATGCTCTTTGCACCTTTAGACATACGTGTATGACATTATGTTAAATGTCAGGGCAGTGAGTTCTGATCATGAGAACATGTACTCCTCTCCAATGATGAGGAGTGGTGCAAAGTGAGCTGTTATGAATTCAACAGCATTGCAATAAAGAGGTTTCGAAACACAAACAAATGTATCGCCTGAAATGTTAATGCGACTACCCTGGCCGTCAATCCCGATTACATTGACAAATCACGAAGAAAACCACTTCAACAGGTATTTTTCTTCAACTTGCGCAATAAAGTAAAAATACTTGAACAGCTTAATCATTGCTATCAATTACACATAGCATTCTTAACTGAGTTTCCCATAGCTCTGATCGTGGCCGATCAATCTAAATTTGGTGCTATCATCTCGTATCCAGTCAGTTTAATTCAGTGTTAAGTATCCTTGCTCCAGGAAAAACAAATTGCGCAAGTCCTGGACTGAATATATATGTGATTTCCTGACAACGTATGAATCTCAGCTGCTTGGTATGTAGATCTACCGTAGTCCCTGTCTCTCGGATAATTACACTGCCTACAAAACATAACAAGTGAATCACATGGTTTTAATTCCAGGGAAATCTATTTGTTTATCCACGTAATTTCTATCTTATAAATCTAGTAAGTAACAAATTGAATTTGACCGCAAGGTACGTAGTTACTCCCACAGTAAAAGATGTGAAAAGATGGTGGCAGTTTACGCGTAATATTGTGATGATGCAACATTGACAGAGTGACTGAATTAAAAGTTTTGGCTAGTTATTCTAACAGTAACGGAAATTGAAATATCTGATTTGTGAAAAAGCGACACTCAAAATCAGATGAATACGAAATAATTTAAATTCCATGTTTCAGTGGATGCCCAATCTGCCAGATGTTGTGAATCATTTTTAAGGATATTTCTAATCGAAAGCAATTTTTGTGATATTCGTGCGGAATGGTTCTGAACTGCAGTTTTACTTAACAATTTTCTTACGTAAAAAAGATTGTCGTTTCAAAGACTAAATAGCATTGCATCTTTCAGACCTTAAAACGGCGAGAATTTTATAAATACACTGAACGTCACCTCTTATTCTTCATTCCTAGTGACGACACAAATCAAACCTGGTATTTGACAGTGTAATCTTGACAATTTTACTAATTATGAAGACATTTGAAACCAACTTTGCAATTGACAAGCCGTTGTGCAGGTGTAGCGCCAGAAATAACCCAGAGTACCTGCCTTTATGGCGCACGTCTGCTTTCATACATATTTCAAAAGAACTTAGGATATGAGTAACCACTTTTCATTATTGCACGCTCTTTCTTTCATAATTTCCCTATGTGACGTATTGATTATATCCAGTATACAAGAATACCCGAATTTACTACGGTTGGTAGTATCTCATACATTTTGTGGTATAAGCCCCACTCTGAAAACTTCATTCTAGGAGTCCAAAATTTGCATTGATTCTTATTTTTTGACTAGTGTAACCAGTTGCTGTAACATTGTGTAACAGGGACAGAAGAATTATTTGAATAAGTACTACTACAGTTCAAGACATCATCCTCAATATTTTTAATCAGGCTCACAAAGCTGTTGAGGTATCTGCCACTTAGACTGGTAAATGCAAACAAAGCATATCATGTGGGTTTGGTTCCACCCTGCCATTGTGGATTTCCTCTTTCATTGACAATTCAGTGCGATGGATGTGCGCCTTGGCTTCACCAATATGTCATCATCAAGATAAAGTTCAAAGATGGGTTGAAGCATATGACGAAGTTAATTTCTTCAGACCGGAAGATATATTTCTGGTAACATCGCTGGAGTACTGTTTCTAACATTTTGTGGTGTGAAATTCTGTTTTCTGTTTCTCATTCATGTCGGTGGTTTCTTTTTCATTAAAAAATTTAAGCAATAAAATTGTCTATTTATTATATTTTCAGTGTATAGAAGGATGTAACCTCTGGGAAGAAGCAATTACTGAGGGATGTACCACGAAATGTGTAAGAATCATTTCAGTGTTTAGTGGACAATTATTTGAAAGAGTAGCACTATGAATGTCGTTCACACATGCATAGTTTGGACCATTTTCAATAAGAAGTAATTATGTTCTTTTTCGGGTGATACGTGGCTTCTGTCAAGAAAGGAAATGGAAATAAGGTAATTGACGATTACTTTTGAAAACTGCACTGTTCCCTAGTAGGTAGTGCGGAAGAAGCGTTCTCCACATCGTTTCAGCAGCTCCAAATCCAATGCCATACGTTGTGTTTCCTGGAATCTATTGCCTGCAGAAAATTTGTCCTCAATTAAAGTTAATTTTCCCAAGATTTACTGCGTCAATTTTGTTCTCTGTTTCGGGCCCTGGATGATAAATATTTACTTCCTTGGTAGTAGTACTGAAGGTACTCGCAGAGAGTTGAAGGACAAATTATCATATCGGCATCTGAGTTCATATGTACAATGTATCTCTTTCATAAATTCATTTTTGATTTTTTAGGGTTCATCCCGGAACAGTTTCAGAGTGAGTTGTCCAAAATATAAATAATTTTCATTTTCAAAATAACTTTCTGTTAGTTTCAATTTAAGTAAGGTTCTTTGATCAATTAACTATTCTTAATGAATGCTACATCAACTTGTAAGAGACAATTAATATCTTCCGATTGTGTTTCAGGAGCAACAATGCGCAGTCGGTTGCAACATAGCTGTCGACTTGTACGCTGAACATGTCGCAAGTAAGTACGTTCTTTAATGTGAAGCGAAATAATTCAAAAGCATTCACATGGATTGTAGTAATGGTACTGATTATTGTGGACGACTGATGAAATCCAAGCGCAATTTCTAGGCTACTGTTTCAATTTATTTCACCCTGACTGATGAAACTGAAACAAGGATATACAGACTACTGCTTCAAATGTTCCTCATGAACAGAGGGATTTGAATTGAGTAATCGTTTTGTGTAATGAAAGTCACCACAGATAACCTTTATTTGAACCTCTGAAATTTAGACAAGAGGTTTCGTAAATTTAGACGTCTTTGGATGTGTTTATTTTACTCTTCTTTGGTGCCAAGAGACATACCTGCTGTACTTGGAAAGCTTCATCAGGGCGTTATACAATGAAAATTACCGTGTTGACTTTACGTGACAGTTGATTTTTACACATCCTGTGCATTTTATGTGAATTCACCACAAAGGTCGGTTATTTTGAGGCTTGGAGAAGCTTTTTTCAGGAGAGAAGAGATAGTGAGAAACACGTGCCGAAGGTTTACTTGAGACTTATACATCTCTCAATTCACCTGTTGAACATTCGCATCCAACAGATCTCAAGGATGATCTGTATATCAACAGCAGCACTCGTACTCATTTGGCAAGAAAAATGGCTGCAAAATGTTTACCTCGAAAACCCGAGTTTTGAATAAATAATGAAAAAATCCCCGCTTTAAGTGCCCTCGTATGTGTAATTAGAGGAAAACAGTACATGAGGATTTAAGTTAGAGATGTAAGCTCTGCTCCGTTTTAATTAAAAAGTTCATCAAGTTGCTACTTTATATACTACAAAGTCATGACTTTCTTTTCGAAGATAAACAGGTTATCTTGTAATGACAGCTCTTGCTGCTGATGTCAATCTTAAATTTAAAACCGCACAGAATATTATGCAGGCTGTCTGCCTGAGATGAAATCAAATAAAATGGCAGTGCAGAGTCTAAATTTTTGTCTCAAATTGTGGCCCTTTAGATCTCAGTGTCATGAGCCCCAGAACTTCTTGCTTCAATTGTAATTGAAATCTTTATCATATGATGTGCCTTCAGTGTGAACAAGGTAAGATGTTCTCTACAGATGGTGTTAGATGTTGTACATCGTCGGAACCTGTTTAATACATTTACCTTTTGATCTATTGCATCATATATCTGCACTCTACGTATTTATAGTCTTTTATGTTTGTATTTCCTGTTAACAAATTCACATCTTTTGTACAATATTTATGTCTCCGTTTCGCGAACTCTTCAACTTTTCTTTATGATTTGCGCTCTTTACCACGTTGTTGTAATCATCTCTCAGACAATGTTGTAATGTGTTGTTTTCACCATCATGCATAATA
The DNA here is from genome assembly GCA_038406175.1 of Haplosyllis leylae. Taxonomy (NCBI): domain Eukaryota; kingdom Metazoa; phylum Annelida; class Polychaeta; order Phyllodocida; family Syllidae; genus Haplosyllis; species Haplosyllis leylae. The sequence goes on along the minus strand of JBCAUG010715925.1, from coordinate 5,437 downwards.
TTTCGGATTTGAGCTCAATACATTTAAATATATCAAATGTATCAAACCAATTAAAATATACCCAGTAAAGCTGTTTTCACTGGCAACTTTTGGAAAGCGCAATTAGCAAAATATTGAGGGTTGATTCTGTCGAAATGTAAATCGTTTTCGTTTGGCATAGATTTGTGTTCTTCGGGATGATGTTGTTCATTTGGCAGACTAAATGACTCTAATTAAGATTCCGGAACGCATTGCGACGTGGTGTTATTATTGTTTTATACAGCCGCAATGTTGTAGGCTTCCAAGTACACAGAAGGAATGAACAATTAACTCAGGTATGATAGATAGTGAAAGCGTCCAGGACCCAAGTATCCTCCATAAATATCTGCTGACAAAACACCTCTGAGACCCGGCCAGGTGCTTGGTATGCCACTCTGACTCACTTGAAACTGCTCATACTGACCAGGTTATTCAATAATATGTCACACCTGTTGGATCAAATGACTCATTAAAAATCTCTAAGTAAAGCTTCAAGAGCTTTAAAATTGCACATTGAAGGTACCATCCCTGTAGATTATGAAACATGGCCTCTATGAAAAAGATTGGATTGCCATAATTTCAGTACACTTGTGTCATAATTAACATGATATAATACATAACGGTGTAGCCCGATCTGACAGTATTTGCAAATAATCGGGATATTAGGTTGATATGTTTGGGATTTTAATGTTTAGTCTCCTTGCTTGCAGATGTACCTAGATGAAAATCACATCAGTTTCATTGCGTCAATGCAGAATTTCTTTTGCGTTTTTATTTACACAATTAGTTTTGAAAATGACATTTAGACCAAATATACAACTACGAATTGCATGACTTTATACAGAGTCTTTAGTTCTTTTGTTTAATCAAATTCAAGGAAGTTGTACTTGACCCATCAGCGCATGGCTTTTGTTTTTGGCAGGGAAGCTTTCTGGATGGACGGCACCGAGATTGGCTGCAGACAATTTGACAAATACGTCCCTTGTACTTTACTGGGAAAACTTGACAATCACCAGTCTAAATTACAGGTTAGGCAGTGTATCAAGCATTTGATGTTTACACCTTAACAAAATATTCTCTACAGAGAAATGTTAACAAATTTCTTTATTAAAACTACGAATTACATCGTTAAAGAAAATTGAGACTTCTTGTTGATGGCAGCATGGTTTGCTTCGGTTACAGCTTACAGACTCAAGAATTGGTACGAGGAAGAACAGGGTGGCATTACCACGACCGTATCAAGTGGAGAAGAAACAGCAAAATAAGGGTTTATGGATTACAACCATTTGTAACTTACAGGGTAAATTCATCTTAAGTATTTCCTTCATATTTGTTGTGAATAACACAAACAGAACCATCCGCACTCATGTGACCTACTTTCACAATTTCCTTGAAATTGAAAAGTTTTACAAAGGTTTTGTGTAGAAAATTGCTTTACATGTCAAATTATACCATACACTGCTCAAGGTAATAAAATTAAATCTATTTTTACATATTAGTTCCGTGTAGTGGCAAAACTAACAAAGCGACATACTGTTACGTCGCCGGTCAGTGTAGCCATATCAACTTTACCTTCTGGACGTAAGTATATTTGCCAATTAAACAGATATTTTATTTAGTAGTGAATGGAGGTAACATGATATTGAAAGAAATTATGGAACAAGTGTAGTGTTAACTACATCCTACGAATTCAAAAATTTTAAATAATATTCATCGCAACCATTCTTACAAGCTGCCCAATGGGATTCATCATCTTTCACACCATGTAATTTTAAAGCATAGGTGTAAAGATATTGTACAAGTAACTGGTTAGGTCTGTCAAAGTCGATTTATTTCTGTTTTGTTGTTTAAAAATTTCCATGTTAACTTTTCATGTACCCATATACCTATGTAAAATTAAAAGAATGAAACAAACTCTCTAAACAGATTATTGTTTTTAGGACAAGTGACATATTAATCTTCGTGGTGAGACCACTGAATTTTTTATACCATTCACAGTGTGTAGGCTTCTATGTTCATAAATTGTTTCTTTAACCTCGAACTAAATATACCGATATGCTATCAGAAGACACATATAAACTACTGATAGCTATTACCATAATAAACGTGTGCAATAAAAGCCAAAGACACTAAGATGTAAGAAGTTTACTGTTATCACAAATAGTCATAAGGAGTTAATCACGGTTGATCACAAGCCGTAAGTTCCTCCACAGCTTCTACTGCTTCTGGAGGAGACATAGTGAAGACATACTGCCGCTGTTTTCATTACATGTTTTATTTCATCGACGTCACTGCTGCACAATCACATATTGAGTGAGTTAGGCAATAGAATTGCAAACATATTTACAGAACAGAGAGGGAAAATACAGCAAATATCCACTGAAGCACTACAAAGTTTCAAGACCAAACGATGAAATGCTTCCGAGTTCCCTGTTGAAGACTGAGGAGAAAAACGGATGGACTTTCATCTATTTGTAATAATAAGAGCTAATTGCGCACATTCTTCTCATAAAATACGCCAAACAAGACGTGGATCTGGATTTTTTCACATCTTTACGTTCCCGTGACGCAAGAGATCGCAAGGAAATAGGAATGTAACGCACATATGTCACTAATTACACATTAATTCGGAAAAAAGAGAACCCGTAAAGCAATCGCTAATCAGGACCAGCCATCTTTACTTTTTCTCTTTTTATGGTACCGTTTCCAGGAAAACTGTTCATTTGTGATTTATACCCCACCCATGGCAAATAAAGTTTGCCAACAGCAAGAATTAACTGCAGATTAAAAATCTAAGAAGTTCTCTTTGGGTGTATATTTTTCCTTCTTCTTAAAGTGCGGCTCTCAAAAATCTGTGGTTTATTGTTGTAATATGTACAAGTGTGTAGTAGTGCTCTTGATTACTCTTTCAGTATCAGAGTGCTGAACGGATGTACTTTTGGTTGTATTTTTCCCGCGAACTCTAGCCGCACTTTTGTAATTTTGTAGTATCTTTTTGCATTTTTCGTAAAGTGATTTTCATCAATGTATTGTAGCTCCAAGCGGTGCGCCTGAGATAGTAAGTGTGAGCAGTAGTGCTACATCTATTCACCTACGATGGAAAATTCCGACCTACATCAACGCACCACTTCTCAGCTACAGGGTCACCGTGGACAGGGTCGATCAGACAGACATACCCAAAGTATGTATGCATCATCCTGGATTACAATTGCTATCAATTATATTATTTTTTTGATTCTTACGAAAATATCATGTACGATAAATTATTTTCTAGTAACTGTATCATGACCATCAACTCCGAATTTGTAATGCAAGTATCCTTTCGTATTTTAGATCAAAGACACACCAGCAGATGTAGATGCCGAAGAGGTATCAGATGTTATCACAATGTTGGATGAACTGACGTCATACATTGTAACTATCGTAGCGGTCAATCAGTTCGGGGTTGGACCGTCAGTGACGACAAACGTCACGACACCCGCGCGCGATACTAGTACGTCTTATTTCTGTGTTTTCTTTACGATGTTGATGCTGCAATAAACATACAGTGTCAAACGAACCAACTGTGCCGAAAATTTATTCCGGTATTGGCGGATCTAAGGGGGGGGGGGGCGCGAGTCCATGGGTGCCTCTGGGTCCAAATTCTTTCTTTTTCATGCAGTTTTGGGGGAAATTTGGGCAAAATAATAGGTTGGCGCCCCCACCGTGGGGGTTGGCGCCCCCCCGTCTGGGAAATCCTGGATCCGCCACTTTGTAATTTTTATTTCGGTTCATTTTAAAGTCCGTTCCTACATAAACCTATGATGTGCTGTACTTTAATGAATAAACCGGTACTGATACCCCTTTGCACGTATTACCAGAACCAGGAATCACTCCGTATCTGATATTCGGATCACAACACATGATACTGAAGCAGAACCTAAACGACTTGTACAAACGACCAGATTCACTGTACGAAAACCAAGACGAAAATCTCCACATATCAGGTACAGTTCATCGTGGTAGCTGTCATCACTTCCAAGATCAAAGAGTGGAAATTTCATCAATAAAAAAAAACAAGAAGCAATGTTTGATCCACGCTCTTTTAACCGCTTGGTAATGACGATTGCAGTTTTTCGTAATACCTGCAAGGTCGTGATAATACGAGAAGTTTTATTTTGCCCACACAATCTGGAGTACTTTCAATTAAAAATCCAAGCTTCATAACTCAGTACAATTTCGTTTGGGTGGTATTTTCTAATTTTACATTGTTCCTTGTTTTTTGGTGCGATTCGCCAATTTTGTGTTGCAGTTTATATTTTATAATTTCATTCACATTATGCATTCTTTATACCCTTGATGTTGTGAAACAAATTTGACCCAACATATTATTTTTGTGTTTAAAGTTAATATTTTATGATTTTTTGGACCACACATGTTAACTTGCATGCTATAATTGTTCCTTTGTTGAAAAATATTTTTGGTTTCGTCACAAGTAGATTTGCGAGGCACAAAATATTACTTTGCTAAGTAAGAAAAGAAGTACTAATTTTACTTCTTTAAAAGCAAACTGAAAATTAATTTGAATCATCTTGAGCTGTAGTCAATTGCTTAGCAAAGATTAATTGTGCGGTTGTCCCAGGATGTAAGCCCTAAGCACCGCTTCTAAATAGACGATTAGACCCACAACAGACACAAGTGTTGAAAATTCACCGGTACACGTTTTAAATTTCAATTCAACGCGCAAAAAGTTAATATTTTTATTGTACGTAACAAAATTCGTTGGAAATTATACGTTATGTTTCCCCTGTCTCCAGGTGCAGAGATTCTATATCAGAGTGACACTGATTCAGTAACTATACAAGGTAAACGGCGCTAGTTCTGGTAGAGCGAAATAATCTCTCTCTCTCACTCTCTCTGTGACAGTTTCTCATGGCTTATGTAGATTACAATCATTTTGCAGTACTTTTCAGATAGTGGAAGAAATACTCGCACTAAAGCGCACCTCCTCACTCACCGCTACTACACACACTACAGTGCTGATTGCATGGTTTTCTTTCACGTCACACATGTTGCATGGTAGACCTACTCGATTGCGCTCACCCCAGTTCTGAGGTACCCAATGATTTTGTACTAACCTACCAAATGAATTAAACACAGCGTGAATTGCGTTAGTTTCACAAGTCACCACCGCGCACATCTCAACGTCTTACAATAAAACAATTCTGTCGACAGAACAATTCATTCGACAACTCATAGTATGGCTTTTCCTTAATTACGAAATATTTAGCAATATATAACCACTCTTAGTCAGAGTTTGAGAGGCGCCCCCGAACGGGGCCCAAATTGGTACCCCACATTAGCAATTCTATATTTCCTTTGGGGGGGGGGGGGTAGGTTGACTTTCCAACTTTTGATGCTGAGTCCAAATCTTTAAATT
>JBCAUG010715914.1:0-12909 GCA_038406175.1 Haplosyllis leylae | reverse complement strand
TTTCTGCCCTTCAGCCTAACCACACAGGCATGCTTCACTCCTCTCCATTACACACAATACACACTTAGCTATCTGGTGGTAGAGGAGAAAGGTGCCCAAGACTCTAAATCTGTGGGCACGTGTTGTACCCTGCATTAAAAAGGGTGGTAATTGTAACCGGTTCAGCAAGAAAACATGAATTTTTGTCAGGGTCTTTTTCTGATAATTACTCTCATTAATTTATATATTTCAAAAATAACAAAAATAGGTCCCTTGTGTGCAAATATATGTGACAAAAAATACAAAAGGAAGTGTGCAAATGGGCAGTGAGTATAGCCAGGAAGTATGAAATTTAACCACCAATGCAACCACACCTCACCAAGGGACAATTTCCTGATGGTAAATGCATGTGGAGATCTGGGGATGTGTGCAGTGGGTATCGTACTCTCTTCGACGGAAAATCCTAAATCTATGATTTGCATTCAGTAAGGACACATTTTTTCCTTATTCTGAATCAGCAAGAAGTGGTTTACAACAGCATGTCAAAGGACGAAGATTTTACATGAAATCCAGACTCTATCATACACATGACAATTTTGGAACAGATCTAAGGTTGCACCAGCTGCTTGGTGTTTACAATATTGTGGAACGTGACTTCTTGTTGACTTTCACTGTGAGGAATAGCCCAGTCTCAGTTTACAAACGCAAACCAATCGCAAAATTTACCCCCGCTTTGATTACTTTCTAAAAATGCGTTACACCAATGTGCATGTGTACACTTAACAAACTGAGTAGTACATACTCTTCGTCTGGTTTTTTATTTTTAATGTTAAAATTAATTGATGTGCAGAATTTCATCACATCTAGAAAAAGTACACAAAGTCACAGTGAAATCAATCAAAATATACAATCCATTCTTTAGTGGAAGTACCATCTTCTTTCCTCTAAACTTTTAGATTTGCTAAGGGTTAGTTTTCTCACCCCTTTGAAAAAATTGACTCTCACTGTTCAAAGCAACAGATAAGCGACGAAGTGTCGGGAGGGTTTTCTCCACATGCAAACGCATTATTTCAGTATCCTGAGTCGTACTGATAGGTAACGTAATAAAATACGTTTAAGGACATGCTTAACGGAAGTAAACGCGCCTCTTTCCTTATCTTTACAGAATTTTGGATATGCATACCGGTAGTACATTTACGTGCATGTTTTCCAAGAACACGGCGGTCAATGAGTCAAAAGCTATAAAATTTGTGGGATGAAAACAAACTTTGTGTCATGACATCCTTCTCTGGATTAACCCAGCAATGTTTACACCCAATTCCATTATCATATCACATTCAGTAGGACAGATGCGAGTGCGGTTTAGTCACAGAGCTGCAGACGTCTGACATCCAGAAGGTCAAAAACATTACAGTAAGTAAACCAGAAATATATTGATATCTATTTTTCTGAACTGACTTTAAGGTAAATTAGTTTTAAATTAAATAGATTAAAATATTAAATTAAAATTTAAAAAAAATTTAAATTTAAAATTAAATTTTTAAATTTTTATTAAATTAAATTAATTTTTTAAATTTAAAATTTAAAAGATTTAAATTAAAATAAATTTAAATTAGTTTGCAGTGTTTAAGGTGGCTCAATTCTGTGAGTGAATTGATGCACCATGACTTTTATATAACACATACATAGAAAACATTTACAATCGACTGACAATTATTTTATTTTCTTTTGACCTTGACCTTCACACAATGACCTTGATACTTAAGCCTGACAAGATGCATCCGTGCGCACATAAAACTCCTGTCTGCAACGGTTACACACAGACAAGCGTACAGACCCGACTGAAATTATCACCTATCCGCACACACGGATGGAAAACACGACAGTGTGAAAAATTGCAACTTGCCATGTGTAAAGGAGCAAATATCCATTCACACCCAAATTTGACAACTTCAATAGACCATGTTTGGCCACCTTAAACAACAAAAGGATCTTGTAGGTTCAAGAACATTTGCTTGACTGTTCTAACATCGTAAATGTAAGGTCAAGCAGATAATGTAATTTAGATTACATCACTTACGTTGACACATGAGAAACTGTGAGCATGCATAAAAGTAGTTTGAGAATCCACTATTGGTACTTAATACATGACAATATTAAATCGCATTAGATTAATGGGCAAAAATGAAAATGAAACTTGAAAAGTTACTTCTCCTGAAAACGTAGAACAGGTTCGTGTTGGGGAATAATTTTGAATCAGAAAAGTAGATCCGTAATGTTTTAATAATTAAGACAGATTTCTTGTCGAGTCTGACCAAGTTATAAACTTTTTATGAAAACATTTTCGGTACAATTGTTTTCTGTGCAGCTAACGCCGGATTTATATATTGGGATTGTTTATTAGACAATAGTAAACAATGGTAACAGAAAACTTTTTGTGCAGAAATACAAAAAGGACATCCTAAACACCTCGCCTCAGGGTTGTAAACATCCCGCGACATCGAGGTAGCATTTGGATGTCGACACGAAATCTGCTGGTTCTGCATTTCGCATTTCATCATCTATATATTCATCACTAATATTTAGTGAGAAATTCAGGTAAGTTGATTTTATTACAGTTTTAAAGAAAAATCTAAAGTAAGTAACTAAAGTAAGCAACTGGACTGAGGTTCTTAAAATACAACTTGTCAAGTAAAGAGGAAAAATAAAACCATTTAACAAATTGAAGCAATTTGTGGTATTTCTTTAAAGATTAGGTGAACAAAGAAATAATTTATTTTCTATTTGACATTAGGATTGTACACATTTATTTAGTCTTTGCCATGTGCACTTATAATTTTGTACCTTAGCCAATATCAACATTCATTTCCTTCACGGTAGGTCTAACTCTATTCACGCAGTATTCTTTGATTATTGCTGTATGCGGATTGGTAATAATTTCAGTCGAGTGTGTGTGTGTGTGTGTGTGTGTGTGGGTTATATAACTTAAAAATTGAAACACTATAGCTGGGAACTGCATTTTCAGTATACAGATACAACATGATCATATCTAGGTCAAGTTTGAGCAGCAAGGTCATTAAAACAAGGTCAAGATCAAACGAAAAAATGAGACACTTGACCTAACCTTTACTTCTGTATGCTTACAAGTATTCTTCTAAAACTCATTTGAAAGGTCGAAGTCAGTTGAAGGTCAAGGTCAAAGTAACTCAATATCAGGGTCAAACGAAAGGAATCTTTTTTTGTTCATTGTAAATGTTTTGGTGATCTATGTGTTACATGGATGGCATGCCTTTGACTGAAAAGCTTTCTTGTTGATGAACCATTTAGGTTTCACAATTTTATTTTTATCTTCTGCACATAGATGACAACGGGTAAGACAAATGTAAGTGCGATAGGGTTGTGTTTAATAAACCCAGGAACTCTTCGTCAATGATGCATGAAATTACTTGACGAAATTATTTCAACCGCCTTGAAGACAGGGCAAAGTTAATATTTAGCTATTTTGGTCAAAGGGTTTCAAGTCAACACCGATCATAACCGATAAAAACGTCCAAATACCCAAACACTGACTTTTGATCGAAAACGATGTTTTCAAACGGTTTTAACATGCAGATGTTAAATTTTTTTCTGAAAAGGAACTCTAAGAACGTTATCTAATCCAAGCCAAATATTTCTTATTTATCACAGACGGTTTGATAAGTAACGCCAAAAATATCGAATGGCTGGTAAAGCGTAAACTTTTCCACTTAGGCGAAAAAGATCACAAGGTGACATGCAAAACTTAACCCAAAGCGACAAAAAATTGGCACCAACAACAAAGCACAAATCGAAATGTGCTTGATGAACGTTTTTTGCATGAAATCTCTCATCTTTACTGTTAATTCCTTTGCCATTTATAATTGAGATTTTGTTGAAGTACCGAGAACTATGAAATCATAAACAGGACACAAGGTACAACAAATGATCAAGGTAAAAAGTTTTAAGTCACGTTACCGTTTTCTATATAATGGAATTCTAACTAAGGTTCTATTATTTCAAGGAACACATTGAAAATTAATTTATGATTGTTCGGTGTTTGTTTTGGTGCTATAAAAAGGAGCCATTCTCAGTTCAGTCAAAACATTCAGAACTGATGTTCTGAGGATCGTACGAAATTGAGAACATTCACACGCCGCGGTTTTTTTTGCAGTTTAACATGGGAGCCTGCACAGGAGAAAAGGACTGGTATCTGTACATATATGTGGCATTGGTTACGTATTTCGGAGGATTAATAATACTTATACCATGTCGATTCCTTTGGTATTGTTTTCACAAGCCGGACAGATATGGGTTAGTATCACGTAGAGTATTTTTTTGTATTTACTTTTCTTTTCCTCTTCACATGAATGCCTACATCAGCGGATCCAGGAGGACACGCAATCCATTGCCCCCATCCCCGGGATCCGGCAAAGTTTGACCAAGAAATGTGGCCACTTTACAGTAGCAGATCCAGGATTTGGTCAAGGGGGGGGCAGAAATTTTGTTGACAATAGCCAAGCGGAGTCAGCAGAGCAAAGTGAGCTAATATTAGCGGTGTCCTGCCTTAGGGCCCTGGAAGCTCTTACATTTTTAACTGTCAAATATGTATTCCCCCACTTTTTCTGGTACTTTTTCCTTTTTAATGTACATTTGTGTGGGTACATTACAAATAGCTATTTCAATATGAAAGATTCTGGCCATTTTAACAAATGCAGTATTCTTTTTCCTAACATGAGAAAATGAAGGGTCTTATTTGTTCTTTTGGTTTAGACTGCAGATACATTAGTTTGTAAGCTGGGGGTCTGGGGCCCACTTAAGGTCCAAGAAGCTGTTACATTTTTAACTGTCAAATATGTATTTTCCCACTTTTCCTAGTACTTTTTCTTCAAAAATTTAAACTTGCATTTATGTTGGCACATTACACAAAATATATTTCAATATAAAAGATTCTGGCTATTTTGACAAATTTGTGCTTTGGTTAGGTTTGCAGATACATTAGTTTGTAACCAGGAGTATGGGTCCACTTGGGGCCCCAGAAACTGTTGCATTTTTAACTTCAAAGTACGTATCTTCCTACTATCCTGAGAAATTTTTGTTGAAATTTCGAAACAATTTTACATACAAATTTATATTAATTCTCAGACATTTTTTGTGTAATAATGTGTGAAAAAATACTTTACTTCAATAGGTTACAGATAAGATATGTTATGGCTTCAGGTTAATATAATGATGAATTGAGTGAGTTTAGAAGACTGTGAAAGCAATATTCATGCTGAGCGAAGCAAGGCTGGAAATTTTTTTGAAAAATTATAAAATTAGGGCCCTAAAATTCATTGTTTAACTCTTAAATTTTATACTGGGGGCCTCCAAATTGTACACTGGGGCCTCCAAATCTCGCGGGTCTTGGCACTTGCCCAAGGATCTTTCAAGACAATAACATTTCTTTCGCAGAGATGCTGAGTATATTCCGCAAAAAAGCTCGTTAAACATTCTCCGGCGACTTCGAGCTGGAGCCGTGGGGCTATTGTCAGGACACAACCGAGCCAGCAAAACTTTGGTAAGCAAACTATGTGGAACCCCCTATCGATTCAGCAAAAATGCGTCTGTGATTGTTCACAGCAGAAGTTTGTACACTTATCAATACGTTTGTACATTTATTAAATCGTGTAAGCTTATCTGTTGCAACGATATTTGGAAACAAAGTTTAATTTCACACCTTATTTAATAAGCGATATATAAATGTCACCAGATCCGACAAGATCCAAATTCAATGACATTGTTGCATTAATTTGCAGGTTGCCGTCCTATTTCTGCTAAACGTTGCTTCAATAGTTTTGTATCTTATTGAAGCTTCTGAGTAAGTTGAATAAATGCAAACATAAGTCACTCCGTGAAACTTCCATATCAAAGCAATAAACCACACTTACTATTCTGTATTTGTCCTCAATTTAAAATTATAACCCATTGAAATGTGTTTTGATAACATATATTATTATATATGGATTCTAGATACAGCAAAGAAGATTGCGGCAGAGTGGATGACGATATCATTCAACTGATATATGTCGCCCTTTGTGGGATCTTCATAATACATTTCATTATTAGGGTAGGCATCAAATGCATACACAATGATTTTTTGTTGGTAGAGATAATATTTATACCTATTTTACGACAGACTTATCAAACATAATATCCTTCCCAGAAATCTCGTAAAATCCAAACGCAAACATACACACGTACATTTCTTTTTTGAAATTATTTTTTCCATATTTTTTCATTGTAATTTTCTGTTTATTGGAATTTTGAATTTGACAGACGACATTCTGACGTATTTTAACACACCGAAAAGACTTCTCTATTTACAAGAAAAAAACTCATGAACACCGAATTTTTTGCAATATTTAAAAATGCCCTCATGTGTAGTTTGTAGGGAGTTCAGATAAACTATGGTTTTGGTTGGAGATTTACTCAATAGTGGACCATTTCACAATAGGCCCAACCTTATTCGGTCTTTATTGGGACCGAAACTGGATAGGTATATTTATATCTTTATGGGTCGGTTTCAACTCAAAGTCCTTTCCGCATTTATTCACGGCTGTTATTTTCTAATTTCATGCTTTCGTTGACACAAATTAAATATTTTTCTGAAATCGCGCCTTGGGTAACATTTTTTACCGTATCATCATTTAGATATTGACTTTGTGTCCAAATTCAAAACATTTCCTAATTTGATGTTCATTTAGGACTCCGATTTCTCAGATTACTCTATCTGTTGCAACTGCCAGAAATACTACAGATGCTACACATATTAAAAGCGGCTACATCCATTCGATTAGCGCAAATAGGCACAATATTTTTGTCTGTGTGGATGACCTCAACGGGCTTTGCGCATCTGGTAGGAAGCCATAACCTCTGTCGAAACTTTTTCCCTACATGCTTAGTCATTCAAGAATGTTATTGGACATTATAATTTGAAAACATCGAGTCACAACTACACAGCAAACAAATCTGAAGTATCATCTCAGCTCATGTGGGAAGATCACGGTCTTGATATGATGTCATGTTTGTAAACACAGATCGAAAACAGTGCGAGTCCTCACGGCAATTGGGATGGTGAACAGACCCTTGGATACTGGGAAGGCATGTACTGGTTGTTGGTCACCATGTCGACGGTTGGTTTTGGGGAAATTGTGCCAAAGACGGACATGGGAAGAGCATTCATTGTTTTGTACATAATAGGGACCTTTGTAAGTTTCCACCCATCGTTCGAAATCTCTTTCTTCACATAACTGACGTAAAATGCTTTGCTATACATCCGTTACATATGTGTGTTCTGTTCTTCTGTAGGCCATGTTTTCTGCCATAGTGCCAGAGCTAATTACCCATTTAGGAAATCGAAAAAAATACAGTAAACCCTACAAAAGAATCTATGGGAAAAGGTATTGTTTTTTAAAAAGTCTTTTGGTTGCGTAATAACTAATTTGTAATTATTTATAAAATGATAATTTATAAATGTGAGAGTGATTGCAGGCACATTGTCGTTTGTGGACACATCACCTACGAGTCTGTCTCAAACTTTGTTAAAAACTTTATTCATGAAGATGCGGATAACACGGACATTAACGTCATATTTGTGGACAAGTGAGTTGTAATTCCAAATAGTATATCTGTCCGTCTCTCACCTTTTGAGAATTTTTTCTGTGGAATCTACTGCCATCACATTTTTCTTTTGTATTCGAACTTTATTTACACAGAAATTCCTCCTTTCCAGAAACAAACCTGACTTAGAATTAGAGGCGTTTTTAAAGAGGAATCTGAACAACGTAGTTTTTCTCCAAGGATCCATTATGGATCTTCAAGCACTGAGAGATTGCAAAGTAAGAAGATTTTCGCCTCTTGTTATTGACAATGGAGTCTGTAAAATGCAAGGAAATCTGCAAATTCCTACACGCTTAAACAACAATAATTTGGTTCAATAAGTGTGAGATGACTATGTTATTGTAGTTGCGTGATGCACGAGCGTGTCTGATTTTGGCCAACCGGATGTGTTCTGATCCAGATGAAGAAGACGCAGGCAACATAATGAGAGCAACATCCGTGAAGAACTATTATCCAGGAATCAGAGTCATTATCCAGTTACACCAGTTTCACAACAAGGTCAGTACTCTAATCCTTGTCGCTAGTCATTCCACAGATCTATATGGTGTTAATGTTTACACAGACTACACAATCTTATTATTGATTATTAATCTGAACCATTAATTTTTGTAAATACACAGCGTGGATCTCATTTGGCACAGAAGAGGGGTGAATGTAATAAGTTGCCAAATAAAATATTTTGTCTTAAGTGCTCTGCGAAAATATTGTGTAGTCCAACCTTTTGTTCAGAAAGGGTCTTAATTTGACAAATTTAAAGTTTTCACGATCTCAGAAGTAAGATGATGTCCAAAATGCCATTCCACTTTTAGAATGATTCAAAAGGTGAACAAACAAGATCTCATCGCATGTTTCCCCACATGGAAAAAGTACTGACAAGAAGTCAGTCATGATTTCTACTGCTCTACTCAGCTGAAATAGTGGAAAGGTTCTTGCGCAACTTTTTTTCCTGCAGCAATGAATTTTCTCACAGTAATTTTTAAAGTTTCTCACATAATCTTAGACTTACCTACTCCACATACCCAACTGGAACTGGGATAAACTCACCGGCGATGATTGCATTTGTTTGGCAGAACTGAAGCTTGGCCTGATGGCTCAGAATTGCCTCGCGCCTGGTATTGCAACTCTCATGGCGAATCTCTTCACAAACAGATCATACAAGGTATGGAAGTAAATCCAAAAGAAAATTCGTTCTATTTTGTATTTTCATTTATTAGTCGTGACAGTTGTTAAGGTACTGAAATGCATGTGTCGTCTTACCGTGTGCCGGAGTTCCATAGAAAGCTAAATATTGTCTTGAAGAATGTTCTTCTCACTGTTAATTTGGCTATTCGAGTTTTTCACGGTTGTACAAAATAGGCATAGATGTCATGTTTGTATACATTGTGAATTAAAAAAAATTATTACACTAAATTTGGCATAGCATTCTAATAAAAAAATATCTTGACATGGCCGAATTAATTTGAATATAAAATAATGAATTATTGAAAAACACTGCAATGATTTTGAAGAATGCTACTAAATGACCTATCTTGGCACATTTCTGAGTGTGTTACAAAATACCTAAATGATTATTGAAATTTAATTTATTTGCATTGTTCCTGCATACTTTGCTGTATTTTCCCATCTGATTAAATACATTTGCGCAACAAAAAAAAACACATTAAAAATAATTATAAGGCAAATATCTCTCTTGGAATGAAATCCATTCGCAAAATATTTTTTTGCACATAAATATCTCGGTCAAAGGATATGTAATTCCAAGGCAAAACCAGAAATATTTATTCATTTTGAAATTTGTGGCCCAATGACATGGCATGTAGAATAAAACTGTATAAATCAGTAAGGTAATTTTTATAGTTCAGTACAATCACTTAATTTGTATTTGTGAAGAAATAGGTTGGAATCTCATAATACTGTAGGCCATTATTAAGTGCGGGATGGAATCAGTTTACATTCAAAATAAAAGTTTATTTTCTGATCAGTTATTGGGGGTAAATTGTGAATTATTATTTAAACCACTCATGTATGTAGTCTAACTGGAATGTACTTTTTTCACAGCTGTTTGTCTCTCCTGAGGACGGAAAACACCACACTGGGAGGGATACTAGGACAGGACCGCTTTACCTGATACGCAGCGTGCGCTATGCCTCTTGCTTTCACCCAGCACTTTCTGCTTTACTATTTCAATACTATTAATTGAAGATGTAGTAAATTATTATCCTCACATGACAGTAGAAAGACGAAATAACTTAATGTCATTGTTGTCAATGAATGCATTTGGTATCGCAATAAATTATTCAGAAGGCTGAAAGGACCTAGTGAAAATCAATGCAAAAACATTGTTACACTTTATTTCTAAACTTTTATTTAATTCAAACATATGTAAACATGGTATACTGTACTCATTATGGCTTAATGTCTAACTATTAATATTTTATCGACTTGTTGTCTGAAACAATTCAAATTAATAAAGTAATATTAAATACTACAAATTCATGTTCTGATGTCAGACAAAGGTAAAGCACATATTTGCTGCAACTGACATGGTTGATTAGATAACAAAATTAAATGTCATTGCAATAAATCCTTACCAGAAAGAAACTTACGAATAAATAATTTGTACCAGAATTCAGAACTATTACACTTCTGATAATCTTACATGTTAAAACATTACTTATTTGAATACTTTAACTTTATGCCCAATGCAAATTACAAATCAGGTAATGACTCATCAGATGAATCCACATTGTAATATGAATCATATTCAGCCTGAATAGCAGGGTCAGAAAGTTGATTTTGGTACAGAGGTCCAAGATTAGCAGGCCACAATTCATCTGCAACAATTATTCTGTAAATGAAACAATTTGATTTCTATTGGAATAAAAACCATGCACATGTTAATGGCAAACTTCTAAAATATCTTATTGAAATTACATTGATCATTACCCGAGCAATTGGCTGAAGTGCTTTCATTGGAATTTTTGGCCAACTCTTTCCTCACTTGATTTTTATACTTATCAAGATCCATGTCTTTCTTCTCAGCTGAGGCTCTGATGTAAGCAGTGTTCTCAATGACATTTGTGTTGACAGCATCAGCACATTTACGAATCTCTGCCAAAATTTCCCTCTCTGCATCGTCTTTTGCTCTAAATTTAAAGGAACCAACAATGCAATCGTCATGTAATAAATTGCGTAATTTGAAAGGAAATATTGAAGAATCCTCATTTAGAACATTTATCATTTCTTACGTATCATTCTTGGACTTGAATGAATTGACAAGATCCTTCACTTTCTCTGTCTCATCATCAGATGAAAATGATATGTCCATCATTCTGAAAAATGTACCCCAAAGTAGCTGTAAATACCTTCAGTTGAATGAACAATTTGACTTTAAATAAATGACTGATTGTACGTGCTAAACTGGGGAATTCAAAGTAATTTAAATGAAAGTCGAGACTCACTTGGCTTTCCTTTTGCCAATGACATTATCAAACCTGTATTTAATAAAATTTTTCATGTAAGATCAAATGTTCAAAATACACATCAATTATTCTAATTGCAATTTATGTCAATTCAACGTATGCCTCCTCTGCTGACAACTTCCTTTTGGATGCTTTCTTAGAAGGCTTATCCTTGTTGTCATCCATAATTTTGTCCAACATACTCTTCCTGCAAATCATTGTATACAAATAACATATCGTCATTTCAGGATAATGGATTATTGAGCAATTTACAAAAATATTTAATTCACTGATGCTTTCACAATGTCTAATAATTTTTTCATTTTACCCAGATTCTCTACTGTATGTTTTCGGTTTGACTACTTCTGCGTTTCTGGTATCACTCTCCTCGTAGTACCTAATGAAAGTAAATGTTGGAGATTCAGCTGGAAATTAAAACTGATTTTGAAAACTAGTAAACATACATAATGTGTACTGTGTATGGGAAGCAATCAATAATCAACTTACTTCTTCCACTTATCATCATCATCTCCATCATCTGATGAGGTTTCTACTTCACTCAAAATGCTCTCTTAAAATAAATGAAAAAGGACCAATGAAAACAGTGACTAAGTGCTATTTCAAATACACAGGAATGTCATAGTTACAAAATCACCTCCAGACTCCAAACAAATCGAACTACGGAAATCAACTTTGGCTGGTTTGGCCAGAGATTCCTCAGATATTTTGGTCTTCTCATCTGAGTCATAATCTACTTTAACAGCATCCTTCTTCTTCTTCTTGGATGCTGGAGACAGAAAAATACAATATTTGTCAGAAATAATATATAATTACAGTTCATTGTTTATTAATCAATTTTTTAGGATGAAAAAATATTTATTACCCATTGCCACACATGAAGGCTTTGAAAATGCTGGTGCAACGGATATCTTCAGTTCATCGCCTGTAGAAGAAAATAATCATCATCACCACGTTCAATATTCCCTAAAAGTTTTTACTCAATGAAGAGGGAAAATGAAACTGCTGAATGTTAATGACAAATTCATTAAATGGGCATGTTCTACATTTTCTATCATAAACACACAAGTGAAGACTAAATACACTAAAATTATCATTAATTTACAAAAGTAATTTCCTTTACCGTCTCCATCACATTCTCCACTCTTGTCACTTGATGTCCCTGCTGAAGCAACAGTTTCCAATTTCCTCTTTTCCTCTGAAAAAATAGGTTATTCGACAGTTGACATGACTATGTCTGAATAAAAAATTCTCAAAGGCAATAAATATTGTAAAACAAAATAACATAATAAGGGCACATAGATTATTCACCTTGGTACTTCTCCTTATTTTTTTCCGAAAAAACCCTACAAATGAAAATACATGAAGAAATGAAATTAAAACTATGTATTACAAAAGTGGTATGCATTACATTAATTGTTAATTAAATTCATAGTTACTGTATCGCCTTCTGGATTTGTGCATCCTTTTCCTTGTTTGTCTGCAACTGATTCCGTAGTTGGCTAAAACTCATATTAGCGTAGTCATTGGCATGAACCAAATCCATCTCTCTCAAAGATGGATTATTCCTGGTAGACATAAAGGAAAACATAGATCAATACACAATATTACCATTACGATAAACATATCACACAGTAAACAATTATTTGAAAAAGTCTACAATAAGGAAAAATGTATACTTAAGGTTTCGCCGTATGTTGGACATCCTGTTTTTAATTCTCCTTTTCACCTTTTCGTTGTCACCATAAGCAGCCTCTCTATACATGCATACCAA
>JBCAUG010715903.1:0-12909 GCA_038406175.1 Haplosyllis leylae | reverse complement strand
GAAATATGATATTCATGCCGAGCGAAGCAAGGCTGGAAATTTTTTTTGAAAAAATATAAAAATACAGCCAAGAGGTGCATAAGAGATAGTCCTTATCTGGGACGGGGGGCAGGGCCCCCATGGCTCCCTCTGGATCTGCTACTGTTAAAGACACTCCTTGTCACAACTTCAACTGGTCAAAGCAGGCCTCTCACTTAAAATACATCATATTTCTCCATGTTTATAGAGCACATAAATCTGTAATTTCAAAAAAAAAAAAATTTGATTTCTTTTGCACATTTATTCATCACAAATGGAAATAAATTTCCCTAAGTGAGCATAATGACTACTGGAAAATTTCTTTCATATGTACTTTAAACTTAATTTACTTGTTACTTTTGCCTTACATATTTATTTTCATCCACAACATTATTCAGTACTGTTTGTCTTGAATTTTCCACAATATTATTCAGTTTTGGATTTTCTGCTGCAAATTATTTACAACCACATCCCAATCAGTGTCTCACTTTTGACTTGCAAATATGTTAAAATGTTAATGGAAATATATTTCTAATATTATAAATGTGTTTTGGTTTGACAAAACTGAAGGTATTTTTTGAAAGTCAACTAAAGAAATGTATTCTAAGTGAAGCCAGGCTTGGACAATTTGAACTAAAATAATGAAAAAAGCTCAACAAAAATTAATTATCACTGCCATCCCTCAACTTAGGCAGAGGGGGTGGTCATAGAATGGTAAAAGTCTGAAAGCTGAACTTTATATTGCAAATTGCAAATTTAAAGGGAAAGTTGTTTACGCGAAGCCACGTGTCCACCCAATTTATCCATAATGCTGAAAAATGGGCGCACTCATTCATTCTTAGCAAGGTGATGCAGCATGCTGTATTTCCCACGGTAGAATTGCACTTCCGGTTTTGAGACATCGGCGGAAGCATCGTGGCAGAAAACAGAGTGCACGCAATGGCGAAGTGTAGACCCGACAAATCAAGGAAGATAGTAGATAGTAAGTTCATCATTTTATGATGGTTTACACAAGTATAAACCTTTTGTTACCATGGATATGTTAATTATAAAACCGCTTACCGTCTCAGATTTTACGAATAACCCATTTGAAATTTATAATAAGGCCCTGTGTTCGTCGTGTAAGAAAACTACCATAACAAATGTGTTACCAAGATGCAAATTTATTTTACTGTGATGAACAAGGTAATAAAACGTGGAAACCATAACACATACGGATAGCAATGTTTTAGTGGCATGATAATTGATTTCTAAATCATAAGTCTGAATAAATTTCACCACAAGTGCAAAAATAGTTCATGTCCCAATATTGTCAGCACTTCGAACTCGGCAGTTTCGTGTGGTGTCTTTGAGTTTAGCGTCGTATGATTTTCTTTGCATCAGTCTGATTCAAATGGGTTGGTGCCTCCCCCCCCCCCCCCCCCACTGATTTGTCAAAAGAGAAAGTGTAATTTTGAAGCATTTACTTTGAACAAATTTACAAATGAGTTCTCCCCAGAATTTTGATGCAAAAGCTAATTTCATACACAAATGTCAGCTGCATGTGATTACAATTTTTGGAAAAGTTTATGTTATACATAAAGTTGAAAAATTACTACATTCAGTTCAATGTCATTAGGTGATATGTAGAGGACACTTTTAAAAAATTTACAATTGCTGGTTCCATGCTAAAATTGATGTCAAACTCAGATTTCTTATTTGTGGTCAGATTTAAAAGTATTATGAATTAACTGTGAGGTCAAACTGAGACTAAGCCTGAGCCCAAGATTAGGATTGCATACCTAGACTGAACTGTGAACATTTACACTTACTAAATACTGTATGCTGATAATATTGTTGAACATTGTATTTATTGCAACTTATACTTGTTTGACTTTGTAACTATTCTAAGTTATATTTTGATGGCCTTGGATGTTTTATGGAGCTTGTGTTTTGTGTACTTGTGTTTACAACTGCTGAAGACAATTTATGTATCAACTTCAGTGGCAGATCTAAGGGGGGGCGCCAGGGACGCCCACCCCCTCTGGGTCCAAATTCTTTCATTTTCATGCAGTTTTCATGCAGACATTATGTCACATAATTGGCCAGCCATTAAGGTTATTTTCTTTTTTGCACATTTTTGACACAACAATCATTACTTGCACCACCTTAGCCCAATACACCAAGATTATTTTATTTTTTGTCACAGTTCAAATGCATACTTTTGACATTACCATTGATTGGTCATTTGATATTTGGGCACATGACCTACTGCTTAAACACCGCCGCCCTGCACAGGACTACTTTTGTTTATTTTCACACTACTCAGGATTCCGTTCTCTTTCAGTAGTTACACATGGTTTGTAGGTGTTGATGGCACAAAGTGTTCCCACTGGTAGCAAGCTGGAGGTCAGAGGTTGCGGACAATTACGTTGTAACTTCCTGGTGAGTGCGTGGGCGCCTGTCATGCGTGAAATAGGCTTCATTGGTCCTCGGTGAAATTCAATTGATCATTTTCATACCTTTTGTAAATCTTTGGGCTTAATGTTGGCCAATTTCTCCTTACTAAATCTTCAGACAATTTTCCAAGGTTTGACAAACTCTGAATTCGTCCACGGGTGAAAAGAGATTATCCTTTAAAATGTTCGAGCGTTTTTAAAAGCTTCTTATTTAAAATATGTTAACGAAATTCTTTCCTTTCAGGTGGTACACATACAAATGTCAGAACTACAGCAATGGAAAGCAGTAAAAATGCCGAATATAAGAAAAGTGAACGAATGAATTTCTTTGAGAAAATGGCGATGATCGAACCTAGAATTGAATCAAACACAAGGAAAAACAAACCTCCGGAAGAAATCAAACAGTACAATTTAGGCAGAAGGGTAAAGCAAAAATCTTTGTTGGACAGAATAGCCTCCTTTTCACCAAATAGCAGTCCGAGGTCCCAAAGTCGTAGTCCTAGTCCTTCATTAAGTTCACATACGAGTGATCAATCGGCGGAATCAAATGTGACTTTGAGAGTGACAAAATTTAAAACCCAGGGGTCAACTAAGTTGGAACACATCATTGTCGATGAACTTAACAAATCCTCTCTCCCATCACAATCATTTATTGAGTATTCATCCGAAATGAACAAAGCTATTTCTAATGAGGGGGAAATCATTACTTCGGAAACAATTATTGGTGATGAATTTAACAAACCCATCAGTACAGCACCAGTATCTTTGAAGTCTTCAAACAAGTTGGGTACACAAACTACCTCAGGAAACAGTGGATCTCGAACACATATCAATATTTCAGAAATCACACAAATAAAAGAAAATGATCGATCTTCCCCAAAACAATTTAGCACTGCCATCCCAATAACAGCCTACCAAGAGGATAATATGGAACTCAGGAAGTCACCTTTTGTATACCTGGAAATTATGCAGAAAGAAATTATTGATAAACATATGTCATCACTGTCTTCAACTCCTAAAACAAATGAAAAGAAGCAACAGGTGGCTTCGAGAGCAAAGTTGAAGGAAATAGCAAAATGCAGCCCCAGATCTAGTCCCAGGTCCAGCCCAAAGTTAGTGAAGAAACCATTCAGACGCTCCAGTGTAAAAAACGTCTCGGATTCGCAAGTTGAAAATGCATTGCAGACTATAAACGCGAAAACACCAACAAAATCCAGTGCCGTGTCGCCAATCAAGAATGAAACTACATTGTCGAAATCTGGTCTATCTGATAATCTTGTTACAATAAGCAAAGAGCTGACAAACACTTCACTGCCTAATTTTATTCAATCCGACGACACAAGCAGCACACACAATTCAATGGATCAAGAAATAGTTCAGATTATCCCAAGATTTGCAGCAGAGAGTGGTCACAACAACGAGCATCATTTGCGTGAGAATAGAATAAACAATGCAGAACGCACCCAAAGTGTTGACTCTTTGGAAAAGTCTTCAAGTGCTCCACAATTGTCCAGGGATCCAACATTGGGATGTGGAAGTGTATCCAACGTCAATGAAGAATTGGCAACAATTAAACAGAAAAAAATGGATAATAAAGGTATGTCATTACCGATATCAAGTCCAAAGACGAATAAAGAAAACCAGCTGGCACCTTCGAATGCAAAAACCAGTGATACAGTGGATTTTTCTAATGATGTTGAAGATGATTCAAATTTAAGAGTTTCTTCTGTGAGCAGCGTTTCTGAAACAAAACCGCCAAATGGCCCCACAGAGCAGGCGTCTACGAAGTTGACGGCAAGTTCAACAAGAAGCTTGTTGACTCGAAGAAAAAGTATTGAACCGGTTGTAAGTGCCGTGGTATCTGCAGAAGTAGAAAAGAAACAGCAATTAATACACGAGGAGAGTAAAAGTAGGGAAACGCCCAACGATCAAGACAGTGTGGCAGAAGTCTCCATGCGTAAAGGAAGTACCAGAGTTGGCGATGTCGAAAAAAATTCATCTTTAAAAAGATGTAGAACTGTACTCCACCAGAAGCGAGGCCCAAGACCAAGAAGTAAATCCCCAAAAGGTAAAGAATCTAATACTGCGGTTTCGAAAGACAGTGAAAAACAGTGTGGTGTAAATGATACCGAACGGTTGCTTGGTACAGTCACAAGATCAGGAAGGAAAGTTAAGATGAGTGCTGTTGCATTGGAAGCTTTGGAAGTAGCTACTATAGCGAGTGATGATGACGAGGATTATACTGATGGAGCTGACGAGGATAAATCAGTCGCCAAACAAAATTCCCAAGAAAGACCTAAAGAAAGATGCTCGTCACCTGAACAAGGTTGCAGTGCATCACAGCATAAGACAGTGGTGCCTCCCAAAAGTAAAACGTTGCGCAATATGTCGACAGACCCCAGACGTCCGACGAAATCTTTACCCACGGTGGCTGCAGAAGAAAAGGATCCAGCGAGTTGCACTTCCCCTTGTTCATCAGCTAGAAATACACGTACCTCAACTGTTGTCACAACCGTGCAGATGTCCAGCCGTACAACTGGTGAACAGGCGAACATACGGCTTAAAGAATCGGATTCCAGAAGCGTGACGTCGTCGCAAGATAAGGCTACAGATTTCTGCTCAGGCAGTAAAGTCCAGACCAGGAGAAGTGTATCAAATACGGAATTGGTTCTCACAAGAAACGATTCATCGCAAATTCAGTCCGATAAGGAATCTGTGTCAACACCAAAGAAAGATAGATCTGAGGAAGAAGTTGAAGAAAAAGAGAAAAATTCGCGGCTCAGAGCAAAGAAGACAGAAAAGGTCCCAACAAGAAAACCGTCCGCGAAAAAAGAAAAACTGTCTCCAAAAGAATTAAAGAAATGCCCTAGTCCTAAAGAACGAAAAGGGAGTTCGAAAAAATCTCCAAATTCAAAAGGCACAGATGCTGGGGAATGTAGAGTGACTAGACGTAGAAGTAAGGCGTTGACAAGTTTGATCACGCAAGTGGAGGATAGACTGAAGACTCTAGCACCAGTGCCTAAAATTCTTCAGTTAGAAACCAATCCAGCCGATCATTCAGAATTTTTATCCGGAGGAAGCAGTAGTGAGGAAAGCGGATCCAGTGATGATCAAATTGAAGACGACGATGATAATGCTGGGTCTCTGGATTTACACATTTCTGATGATGACGTTAGAACGCCAAGTCCACATAAACATTCTAACGTCCATGAAACCGGTGGAAATAAATGTTCTGAACCATCCGATGTCAATGTGCGACAAACTGTCGGAAACTCGACAGAATCTAGCGACAAGGAAGACTGTCCAGTTAAAGTGCCTTTCGAAAGTTACAAGGAAAACCGGTTTGCTTCCGACAACAAAAAACAATCAAGGTGCTCAAAGCGTGAAATGGAAATGAAAGAAATTTGTGATCACGCTGCAGAAATAAATAAAAATACCTTTGAGCTGGAGAAATTCCATGGAAATGGCCATGTGGTCTTAAATGATCAGACATCATTGGAAACAGGTGGAAATCAGTTATCAGTCTTCGAAGCTGCCACTGACGAGGATGATACTTCAAGTGCATTTGTTAGCGATAAGCTGGAAAAGTACTTAGTGAAGGATAGAAATATTAACCAAACGCTGAAGAACGATCCTTTTGTTTACAAACCCCTATCACCACCAACAAAATTTACAGGAGTTCAGAATCCCAGGAATTCGCCTCAGAAACAGTTCTACAGTAATCCCGATGTAGACGATATGGAGGGACTGAAATTATTTTCATATGCATCAGCCAAGGAGCTTTGCATGCATGTTGACAGAGAAAAGGCAATAATAAGTGAATGGGACTATGAACCTGAGAACGAAGAGTATGCAGTTCTTTCTCACCGTACAGATGTTCTATCTCCTGAGAAAACGGATGACCCTTCGCAAATAAAAGGTTGGCGTAATAAATCATTTCCCTTTGGAAACAGATGTGTAGAAAACTCGGTGTCTAAGCTGAGGTACTTTGCCGCACGAGGATTAGTAAGGAAATTAAAGTCTGAGGAAATAACTGAACTTGGATTACGGCTGAAAGCAAGACGAAGAAGAAGTCCGGTTCTGCTGCACCAAAAATTTAAGAAAACTGAAGACGTCGAAAGAAAGACCAGTATTAACATTTATGGCCGAAGGCGCGACGGAAGATTTGCTACGAAAAGATCCGTCTGGCCTAAAAAAGCCAAAGGTAAGAGAATTTGAAATGAGTTAGCAGAACATATGTCGCCGAAAAATTAGGACGTTTCCGTACGGCTCTGCCGTACAAAGTATAACGGGGCCAGGTGTTGCCTCATCCAGGATACATGGAGTATCTGTACTATGTCCGAGCTAGGTGCAGCGCTATTAGCTGCGTGTGAATCAATCTGTGGCAGGCAGTCACTAGTCTCAATTGGTTCAAGCTAGTAGTCCTTGTCCAGTTGTTACTTTAACTTATCAGATGGGTAGTTATACAGGTGAAATCACTTTTTATAGGGTAGTGTGGGGTATTGCTATGCCACCATGTGTGTGTGTGTGTGCAGCGGTTGGGAAACAGCTGTAACAACGTTAAGGGTCTATTCACACCAAGCAAGAGATTGATTTCATTTGCACCATTCACTCCAAGCAATGCCCCTACAGTTGCCGCTAAAAATGCCATTTGCAAATGGGTCCCATACCCATTTCCCAAGCGACAACGCTCTCGCTTGGTGTGAATAAGGTCTAAGGCTGGTACAGGGTGTAGGCTGGCCTACAAGGACTGCCATAGTCCATAATCCGTATGGAGAATATTGTGACCCAGGCCAAGAGACTGGTTTCTGTGGTCCCGGCAGCAGTAATGGGCAATTATTGTGATACCTATTTGAAGTAATTTGGATAATTTTCTGTGGGTGATTCCAAAGCCATTCAAAGTAATAATGGCTGAGAACCAACGAATGCTTTAAGGGGATAATGTTGTCATGACGCCAGTGCTTAGAGATCCATCTTCTGGGTGCCAGTTATACTTCCTTTGAATCAGGACACCAGTGCTTACAAACATATTCTCCTGGACGCCACTGTTATTTCGGAAATGCCGAAGGTCATCAATTTCCCAGACGCCAGTTTAATTCGCAATTGACCAGAGCGAAATCTCTAATCCGTAATTTTTAATATGCTCTGGCATTGCCTGACCAGATTCTTGTTGAGCAAATCGTTAGGCAGATTATATTTTGTTTCTCTATTTCAGTGGGTAGACCAAGAAAAAATGAAGCAGGTTGGAGAGAGGGATGGTGGAACCCAGTGAGAGGCAATACAGTGCGCCCAGAAGTTCTTACTCCTGGGATGGCAGCTGTGGCTGTTTCAGCTCTGTTGCCCAATTACTCGGAGGTTCCAGACATAGAACTAAGTGCTTGCACAAAACCGGGTAATGTCTCCCAAAACAAATGATAATTGAATTATACTTGTAAAAGTGGTCTATATTTTCGTTCATAAATCTCTGCTTGCTGTAACTGTGTTAGATTTTAGTCACACCTCTTATCTTCTCACTTTGGTGTCAGTTTGTTTGCTTGTAGACAGAGAATTTAATTTCAACTATGACACCAGGTGTCTCACAAGACTTATTTCAAATATTGACACTAGATGACTCTCCTTTTTGCTTAATGATACCAGAGACTCCCTGATGACACCACATATGCAGATTATTGAATGCTAAATAAGTATAAATGCTAAGAACAAGCAAATTAATAAATGTTTGATTGTTCTTAGCATTAATGATTGCTTTTAACATTCATTAATAATTATTGTTAGCATTCTTGATAGTTAATGCATTAATAATTTTTTCTGAGCAATCAAGTTTGTTTTTAAAATGCATTAATGATTGTTCTGAGCATTAAGTTTATTTTTAACATTCATTAATCTGCCTATTCTTAGCATTTATGATTGTTTTTAGTATTCATCAATGATTGTTTTAGCAATCATTAGTTGATGTTAAAAACAAATGTGAATGCTAATAACTAGTAAATTAATGAATACTATAAACAATTATTGATACTAAGAATAAATAGATTAATAGGCAAGCATTATTTAATTTAATATTATTCTGAATAACTTAATTTTACTTAGCATCACTCAACATAACATCATTTTGTATTGTTGAAATCAATATCACTTAATATCACATAGTATTATTTTACTTAATATTACTTACACTTTACTTATTACAACTCAGTAAATTAGTATTACATTAGTTAATGTACTTCTAAAATTCAGTGTTACTTAGTATCAAACTTAGTATTACTTGATATTACTACAACTTAGTACAGGGACGACACAATGCTGGCAAGCATTGTTGTTGGTAGCACCGTCTTAAGGGCGGGACAAGTCATCTGGTCACTATGGTGTCTTTTCATAGATCTATGTGCACTTTTAGACAGTTACAAAAAAATTGAAAATTCATCAGATTTCAAAAATTCCAAAACCATAATGTGTTTTAGGACATTCTGAGCAACTTTAATTTTTAGTCACGCCGCCTCAGGAGCGGAGCAACTTATCTTCTCACTGTGGTGTCTCTGTGTCAGTATGTTTGTTGCCCAGCTTGACTGGTTGCTTGCTTGTGGCCACTTATGAAATTTCATCGAATTTCAAAAATTCCAGAACCAAAATGTGTTTCAGGTTATTCTCAGCCAAAACAGTTTTCTGGCCCAATCTTTTTTCAAAAATGTTTTAACCAAAATGTGTTTCAGGAGGGTCTGAACAAAAAAAAATTGAGAAAAAAATTGGGACAGGTAAAAAGTTTTTGCCCAAAAAACTTTTCTCACTGATTGAAAAACTTTTTGAACCAAAATCAATGACTCTTGTTCAAAAGAATTTTTCCCTCAAATCCCCCCCCCCCCAAAAAAATTAACCAATGTGTTTCAAGTGATCCTAAACAAATGACCTTTTTGTCCAAAAATATATTTTACGGAAACAAAAACAAAACTTCAAATTTCAAAATTCATCAGATTTCTACAATATCTATCCACGTTGTGCTTCAGGAAAGCAACTTCAGCTCTCCACCTCAATTTATCTGTCTACCAAACTCTCTCCCTCAGGCTATCTGCCCAGCTATCAAACTTGCCTTCCAGCTGGCTATCTAAATGTCTGTATCTATTTGGCTAGCTAGTTGTTTGTCCATCTTCCTGTCTAGTTAAGTAGCTACTTAGCTATCTGACTGTATCCATTTAACTGCTGAGCTATCTATCCATTTAGATATTAAGCTATATATCTATTTTTTTAGACAACTATCTGGCTATTAATATATCCACTTAGCTTTGTAAAAAGCCATTGAGCTATTTAACTCGGTATTTTTATGGCTAAGTATCTAGCCACCAAGCTATCAATCTAGCTATCTACATATGCATTAGGCCATCTAACTATTAATCTCTTTATTTAGCTATCACACTATGTAGCTACCTAATCACAGAATCAAATAAGGCATGACACAATGCTGGTAAGCATTCTTGTTTTAACACGCCCTCCCCCGGGTTTCACTAGATATGGATTTTGGACATTGAATTTTTTTGGGGATAAAAGTCAATTTTTGGAACCAAAATGCATTTTAGTAATTCTAAGCAACTGACTTTTTTTCTAAAAAAATTTTTTTATCAAAAAAAAACCCTTCAGATTTTACACATAGTATTTTAAGCCCGTTTTCATCCCATTTAAAAAAGGGTTTAATGCATTCCTATGGTGCTGTTTACAAATGACATTAAAAGATCAAAGGTGCTGCTCGCAGAAACGGTCTGGAAAATGCTACATGTAAACAGTCCCTCAGAAATTCATCCAATTTTTACAATACTTTAACCAAGACATGTTATAGGACATTCCAAGCAATTTGGGCTCTTTACCTCAATTTATGTATCCATCTGTCCATGTAGTCTCCATCTATCTTGCCAACTGTCATGCTTTCCATCTGGCTAGCTTTCTGGACATAGATCTCTCAATTTATTTAGCTAGCTACCTAGCTGTCTATCTACCTTCTACCTAGCTATCCATCTAGTTTGCTATGCAACTATCTATTTAGCTAGTAAGATGTGTAGATATCTATCAATTTAACTATTGACCTATCTATGTACATAGCTATCTATCTGTCCATCTGGATTTGTATCTTCTTCTTGAAACAAGCTATAAAGCTACCTATCTGGGTATCTATGCAGCTAACTGTCTAGCTATCAATATATTCATCAGGCTAGCTAGCTATCAGCCTCTTTACTTGGTTATCAAGCTATTCAAGTATCTTGCCAGCTGTATCACATAGTCAGATAGGGTTGAGACACAATGCTGGTAAGCACTTGTTTTTGCACTACAATATATTAATTTAAAATACTGATTCAATACTACTTTGAATTTATTTGAACATCTTTCAAGGAAAAATGCGCATGGCTGGCACTTCTTTCTTACAGGGTGCAGGTATGGGTGTGTATGCCATTTATGTGAGCCATTGCCAGACACGCAGATGTCAGCAACAAGACCTTTGCCCGAATTAGAGATGAACTTAACGAAAGAAGACAAATGTGGGAAAGAATATTGTAGATTGGGTTGCATCTGCGACAGTATATCTCCTGTTCGTGGTGGTCAAAAGGTACGTATGTTCTGACAATAAAATAATGCGTTATGTTTGTTTTATTTTCAAGACTGATGAAGTTTTAATTTTACCATTTTCTTCGACTTATGGCATTACGACAAATTGAGCCGATTCAATCTTTGACGTCGACGTTTCCAGTTTGTTTTAAAATTGTAGCCAGTTTGGAAGAAAAATAAAAATCAACACTGTGGAAGGCCAGAATGTATGTTTGAGTGTGAGTGCGGACCAAAAACTCGTGCTATGGTGCTCAAAAAATCACCTGCAAGCCTTCTTGCAACCAGTAAACTTGTTAAGGTTGGTATTCCGAAAAATACTGAATCTAATATCAGGTGGCACCTGATAAGTATTAAAAAGTACATTCTGTTAAACAGTTCTATTTTTCTAGAGCCCAGTTGACCTGACACCCAAATAATTAATAATGGTAGCTAGGTGACTTCCATTTAGTTTCATTACTTTCCCTGTTGTAAAACACTATGGTAATGAACATTCCCTTTGAATCACGAGAAACTTCCCCTGGTCAATAATGTTCGGAAATGTTTATGAACAGTACCGCGGCCTGCTGTTACTAGAAGAGAAAAGCATAGCCAAGAAACAGAGAAAGCCAATTTGTAAAATGGTATACTCCATTTTGTAGGACGACGAAGATTCCGAAACAAATGTGGGAGAAGATTTTGATGTTTCTGAGGAAGAGAAACGGGTGGTACATGCTCAGACTTTAAAGCAGGACTATGCCACCTCTCATGATGTGAAAGTTGCAAATGAAGTTAGACACAGAGGCAGAAAAAGGAAACTGAAAACTGCCGGAAAGGTAAACTTTGTAAATATCAATTTCAGGAGAAAATGAAATATAACTGACTATTAATCAGAGTTATGACTTGGTTCAACGAGAATTTTTTTCCATGTTCCAGGATGATGAAAATCGCCCAAAGAGAAAGTATGGACTCAAGTGTTCAGCAGAAGAGAGACGCCGAGATATGGAGGAAAAACTTGCGACTGCCAGAAAGAGCAGCAGATTGACAGGCCATCAAAGTCTCGCAAAAATTGAAAAACTGAATTCACTAATCTATTATGACACTGCTGCTTGGCTTAAGAAGAACGCTAAGAAAGACAGAGGAAATAGGGTTTGTCATCTGTTCATGTCATACATACATCAAGATTTTATTTCTTGCTCCCTTTCCCTTCCTAATTTGGCTTATATTTTGTAGGGCACTGAAGACGATGCCAACAAATCCTTTAGCGTGGAAGATGAGGTTATTAAAAGCGAGGCAGATGAGCTTCAACCTAATATTACTCTTCTCAAAGAAGGCAAGCATCAGATTAATAAGAAGACAAAAGAAAAAATGAAAACATTTCGGGCCAGCACTCCAGCTGATGACGAAAGTAAAGAGAAACGGAGGAAAACATTAGAAGGTGATTATCTTTTTTGCACTCATCGATAGATTTCCTGCATTTGTAAGAAAAAGAAGAAATTTTGAAATCTTATCAGGTTAGACGCCCAAGGTTTGCCCATATGGCGGGGGCGATAGCTCAGCCGCTTTAAATTAGATTTACTATTGAAAGTTAGTAGATTCTAAGAACTCGTACGGATTTCACCAATGACGCCAAAAGGCGGTAATTATCACAAGAATATTTCAAAATTACTTGTATTTACACATTAAACAAGAAAGTCCTCCTGCGTGAACGCAAGAGGCATACCGTCCGCCGTGTAGCAAGTACTTGCTGTGTTGTCCTACCCCCAGAGGGAGGGGACTGAGTACTACCCCTCCCCCTGGCTCTGGGACTGGGTAACACCCCTCACCCCCATCCCCGGCCAGACCCCCACAGTGCCCCCGGCTATGTGTGTGATCTGAGTACTCTCCCCCC
>JBCAUG010715892.1:0-12910 GCA_038406175.1 Haplosyllis leylae | reverse complement strand
ATCCGCCCATGGCGGGGGTGGGGTGTTAATCAACTGACTTGTATGCTGACTTGTATGGGGTACTCAGCTGACTTGTACAGGGGGCATACTCAGCCCACTTGTATGGGGGCAGGAGGGGTACTCAGCTGGGGGATACTCAGCTTGGGGCGTACTAGCTGGGGGTACTCAGCTGGGGAGTCATCAGCTGGGTGGGTACTCAGCTGGGGGATACTCAGTCAGGGGGTACTCAACCAAGGGGTACTCAGCTAGGGGGTACTCAGCCAGGGTACCCCCTCGGGATAGGACAGCTCAGTGAACACTTGTTACGTGGCAGGCGGTATGCCTCTTGCATTCACGAAGGAGGACTTTCTTGTTCTAATTATTTTTGCATCGTAGAATGATTCTGACAAGTTTTACCAATCGTAATTAAAATCATCTGCGCCCAACTTTGTCTCTCACCTTGGAAGTTTTTCTGTGGCAATGCCGTCTTGTGTAGAGCTAGTCACTTTTGATTGCAATTACAATTCCGACCATTTCTTCGTCTGAGTAGAATTTCATTTGCAAATCAAAACCTTGCTAAACAGTTGTGTTTATCTTCTTTGAACCAAAAGAACTCGTACGTGTACCCCCAGCACTTACAAATAAATATGATATTAAGGCCACACTGTTTTGTTTTCAATTTATTTTATGGCATGATCGATTCAAATAAAACTAAACGATAGGTTTTTAACTGTTCAAACAAAACAATTTCCCGTTAACGTGTTCATTAAGCGAACCGTGGTATTAGAAACGGTGTAAAAGTCGTGAGTACATAACTCTGAAGAAACATCAAATGACTTTGTCTTTTGCAAGCGTTTTGAAAGTTTTTACTGCCCGCGTACGAAATACGACAGGAGGCTATATTTTCAGTTTGTTTGTCTGTCCACTAGGGGTGGGCGCTTGGTGGGGAGTACTCCGATCCTGTCCTAGGTTCTGCCAGGGGGTGGGGGAATACCCTCGGGCCAGGACAGGAAAGGACAGGGTACCCCCGTCCTCCCCCCGTACAGATTATACCACGGGCAGTACGCCTCTTCCGGTTTCCCGCAGAAAGACGTTCTTGTTTAAAAAAATTTGAAAAAAAACTGAAGTTTTACAATGGATATTTACGAGATAATTTTAAACAAAAATCGGAAGCAGATGGAAATAACACAAACATTCGCACGAGTTGAATTCAAATAGAAAGACTGGTTGTCCCAGCAGAAATGTCAAAATTGAGTACTCTTTCAGGATATATTATAATTCCTTTTTTTGGAAACTATACTGGAATATTATTGTGCGTTTTGTTTAGCAACAGAGCACATGCATGTAATTCCTATCACATCCCCATACACCCCATACAGCTTATTTAGCTGTAATTTTATCTTCATCAGATTTCCACCTTATTATCTTTGCCTGTATTTGCATTCTAGTACATTGTACCATTCAGTGATTTGCTGTGGACATAGGTTTTGCTTATTACTCTGCATTTGTTTGAAGTATGTCAATCTGCAGAACTGGAATTACTGCCTATCCAGCTATATTCTAGTGACTTCTAGTGTCAGTCCCTTAGGGTTGGTCAGTGAACTTTGATTGTGTGCATTTGTAAGGGTTTTCAGTTTAATCTATATTACTGTGTTCCTCTTTCATTCTGGAGAGCTCATTCAATAAATACTCTACAGAAGCCACTTTTTTGTGTTCCTAGCATTCCAAGAGGAGTGTCCATAATATGTATTACAAGACACTGGTGGACTTGTCATCTACCCTGACAGTACCTGTACAGACCTGTGAGATGTGTCCCCCTTACAGTTCATGGGTCTAGAGCACAAATGAAGAAACCACTTATGTCACCTCCTGAGATACAATGCTGAATTGCCCTGCTTCCCCTTGCCAAGGGTTGCAAATATTGGTGGCATCAAATTGCAAAATAATTGTTTGAGCTGGGAATAACTAGTTCCAATGTATTTCCAATAAAAGTGGCACAAAAAAGCTAACATTACCAACTGTGTGTATTTAAAGGACATAGGATTGGAAAGTGTATTATCTTGTAGTAATTCACATACACATGAAAGGAATTAATTTTTTCTGATCTGTTCTGCATATAGACTCGTTCTAACCAGACAGATTTGCAACATGCCCATAGAAAAATCATAACAATAAAACTAATTCATTCAACTGTGCAACCTTTTGAATTATTTAAATTTGTTGGCAGATTTTAAAGTTAAATTCAAGTTTATTAAGATTAAATTTGAGTTTGTCCGTTTTAAAATTGTGTCACAAATTTGATCAATTAGAAAAAACGTTTCTCCCAGTATTTCAGGTTTGTAATACAAATATATGTGTTTCATAGCAGCAGATTGCAATAGTTGCTGAGGTATTTCATCTAAGTAGGTACTATGTTATTCCTGTGTTCCATAAAAAAATCACCAGTAATTTCAAAATATTCTTCTCAAATTTAACAAATCTAACTGACCAAAAACGGAAAATATCAATAAGTAAACGAAAGAGGAGTCTAACTATCTCCGTTATATCATTTGAGTTTTTCCGAATTGAATTCAAAAGAATCTACAAAATGTGCATAATCTGTGGAATGCTATTTTTAGTAATTTTGAAAATTTAATACAGTTGTAATCGAAAATGGTATTCTACAATTCCGTGGATTCTGTAGATTCTATGGAATTCAATTCAGAACAACTGAATTGGATGTGATTTATCTTAAATTTTAACAATATCGAATAAACTCTTGATAGCCAGCAATTTTCTTCCGAATAAGAAAAGGAACACACGTGATATCGATTGTTTATGTCCAAATGTTGCGTTTTTGTCAATAATATAAGTCTACGATTAAGTTAACACGTTTTAAACGATTAATTACAAAATACATGTTATTGTGTATCGTTCCCAATATTTAAAATAAATTTACAAATATAGATATTGAAATGTTTGGCAAATAAAATTGTTAAAATCGGAAATAACTTTATTTTCATTCATTGTCGCAGATTAAACCACTGAAATGTTTCCTTGGAAAAATATCCAGGTATTTTTTAGACAATATATCAGGAAGCACGTGCTTTTTGGAACTTTACTAGTAATCTACGTTCTGTGGGAAATGGAGCTTTTTGACAATGTCACAATGGACTCTTCAAGGACAAATAGAGAAGTAGCTACAGGTTTGCAGACGGAGCTTGTAGTCAGGAATATATTTGGAAACAAATCTAACACGACGGTTAAAACGTCTGAGGAAACAAATAAGATCACAATGTCGTCCGAAAGAAAACAGACGGGACGTCTACACATAGACAATTCTGATGGTTCTACGGCAAGAAACTGCAACACTTCGAATGCTACAAATTTGCAAATACCTTCTAAGGTAATATACACACCCTGCTCATAAGAGTCAGCTCTTTTACACCATGTAGGAAGATCTCTCGATTCTGACTGATTTTTTTTAGTTGTCCCTCGTGCACAAAATTCTAACTAAAATAATACTCATAGAGAACAATTATAAAACTATTTAGGAACCAGTCAGATTTGATAGATCTTCCTATAGGGTGTTTCATTTATTTGTGGAAGGGGTACCGTATTAAAACGTCAAAAATTTAAACAATATAACTTAATCGTAAGTTATAGATTTATCTCAAAGAGATATTGAAAATGCAACAGCAAGTATTTAAGAATGTTCTATACATTTGAATCAAAGCTACAATTTTTTAGTACTGCATCACTGCATGCGCTCATCCTGAACAGAAATTGATTTTTCTTAGGGTTCATGAGCCAAATTAAAGAGATATATTTGATTGAAAGAAGTCAGAATTTACAATAGAACAGTATGAAAATGACCAAATGTTAATAAAAAAGCCTAAGAAAAGCAGATCATTTTCTGTGCAATTTAATGAGCAAATCCCATTTTTGTGTGATGGAAAATACTACTGTCATTGCAGTAATGTTGAAGAGTAATCGATTGCGATCGATCTGCAATACTTTCAAAAGTTGAGCATTCGCCAATTCGAGTTTTTCATAAACACACAAAGTTGGCAATGTTGGCAGTATTGCCAACTTTGTGTTGCCATATATTTGCAGTTTTCTTCTTTACTGACATCAAGTGATGTCAGTAAATGTGAAATTAGATATTGAAAGAAGTCAGAATTTACAATAGAACATTATGAAAATGACCAAACGTTAATATTTTTATCAAACGTTCGAAAAAAAAGCAGGTCCTATCAGTCAATATTATCTGAGCAACATGTGTAACTTAATGAGCAAATCCCATTATTGTGTGATAGAAAATACCACTGTCAGTGTAGTAATGTTGAAGAGTAACCGATTGCGATCGATCTACAATACTTTCAAAAGTTGGGCATTCGCCAATTCGAGTTTTTCACAAACACATACTGTTGGCAATGTCGGCATTGTTGCAACTTTGTGTTGCCATACAAATGTGGTTTTCTTCTTTATTTACATCAACTGATGTTAGCAAATGTGGAATTAGAAATCAAAGGGCACATGAGGATTACATTTTCAGGATAAATGCTACATTGGACTAGCTGATTTTTAACGGCAGAGCTAAAACAAAGTTGGCAATGTTGGCATTCTTGTATTACGGAGAGATTGTGAAAAACTCTATTTTTATCTACCCGTAGTCAATCTCGTTTGCGTATTACAGGTCTCTTCTGCACTGGGTAAGACTAACATGTCGCTGTGCCACGTGAAGGGCGTACTGGAACTGGTCCGGACGGTGGATCCGCACACGGCCCCGGGAGACTCCCCAGGTAGCTCCCGGATAGTGAACAGGTACAGCCCGGCGCGGATCTGGCCGGCTGCGGTGTACGATCGCCTCAAGCTGTACGGGACACACTGCACGGGGCCTCTTCCTGCGGACCTAATCCTCGTCTTCCACAGCGGTACTGACGCTAGATCCGCCATGAGACGGGCCCGAGCAAGGAACACGTGGCTACAAAGCATCAGGAAGCTAGAGTTTAGGGTTCTTGTCATGTTCACTGTGGCCTTATCGAACAACAAAACCGTCAAT
Organism: Haplosyllis leylae; assembly: GCA_038406175.1. Classification (NCBI taxonomy): domain Eukaryota; kingdom Metazoa; phylum Annelida; class Polychaeta; order Phyllodocida; family Syllidae; genus Haplosyllis; species Haplosyllis leylae. The sequence continues at coordinate 7,887 of JBCAUG010715892.1, read as the reverse complement.
GATCAGGTCAGACGGGAAGCTGAGACGTCAGGCGACATGCTGATTTTTGATTTCACCGACAGTTTCAGGAACCTGACGTTAAAGACGATGTCGACGTTCGAGTGGATCGCTCAAAACTGCAGTAACGCCAGATTCATTCTAAAAACGGACGAAGATACTTTCGTCAATTTCACAAACATCTTACACTTCCTGCCGTCCGTGTCAAAGTCATTGGGAGTTCTAGGCAGCGCTTACGGTTTCTATGACAGCAAAGTCTTCCGTGATCTCAAGTTTAAGTTCGGGGTCCCGGTGGAGCAGTACCCGTTCCCGTTCTTCGGACCGTACTGCTCCGGGCGGGGGTACCTCATGTCCGCGGGAACCCTGCAGTTGATCGTGCGGGCCTCCGCCTTCATTACCGTCATCGACATGGAGGACGTTTACGTCGGGAAATGCAACCAGTGTCTCGGGATGCGAACCCTGTCCATTCATTACTTTGCGTGCCAGTACAAAAAGAACGACAGGAATCTGAGTCGCTGTGTAGTCATACATGATATGAATTGGCAGGATTTAAATTCAACAGTGACATAATTCAAGTGTCATTAAAAGTACACCTCGCGTTGTTACTGTTGTTCTGATTGTTGTTGTTCTATACGTTACCTTGCCTTGTCACTGTGTAAAAACAGCATAGAAATGAAATAAAATCACAGACTGATAGATATATTAAACAGCGAATAATTTCACTTTTAATAGTAGGTCTATCTCATGTTAAGTTAGTTGGCAAAACACCTCAAAATATGCCTGAAGCTTTAGATTTTCTGTTTTAGATTTCTGTTTAGCTTTAGATTTCCCATAAATAAGTGGGCAACCAATGGTAATAAAGGATAGCTAATAGCGGATCACCAATGTTCTGAAGCTATCTTACACCAACAACGTATTAAAAACCCATAATATGACGGTGTGGTGATTTTAACGGACCCCCCTCATTTTAGTACCCCCTGGACCATTTTGATTATTGTGAGTGATAACCTCATTTCATAAATGTAGACTTTTTTTCAACTAAATTATTTTAAAAGTATTGATGTTTTATATTTGAGTATATTTAATCAAAATTAACTTATTTCAAAAATAAAAAAAAGTAATATTATGAATTCTTTTGTCTTTACAGATAAAAGTGAAATTTTACCTTGTAATTAATATAGATTAGCCACCATTTTCAATGATTCAAGATCGTCACCACATATTAGAGCCAATATGACCCTCGATGCTCCTTGAAACCATTTTTGAAATAAATGTTCTGAATTTTCTGATGTTCAGACTCTACCACCCTGTATATTGGTACCGCGCATAGTCAAAAAAACACATAATGAAATGTTAAATTATGGATCCCTGTGTTAGGTAACATGTGGGACCTCGCACCTGTTTGCCAATAAATGATATTTCAACAGTTTTCCTCTATATAACTACTATTTATAGATCTACCCGCATTTGAGTTGTTAAGCTTAAAAAAATCATCAATACAAAATAATTATCTGCCAGTAGAAATGACCAGTATAATTCTCTTTCAAGGCATACAAATTCGTTTCCGTGATCTAAAAAATCTCTGTCGCTTTAGACTTTGATCTTAAAATCATGGATGACCAAATCTAAAATAAACTTCAATAATTAAGAAGCAAAGATGCATCTTCTTAGATGTAGGTCTATTGGATTGCTTTTAATTAGGAGATTTGTATTTCTGCCAAAGTTGCTGTGTCGGAGCGGGACGGGAGGAATCTTCGTACTTGGTGTAGCAGTATTCGGGACATGGACGATCCTGATGGATTTCTTCGAGATGATGAGCCTCTTCCAATCACCAGGTACATATTTGATTTCAGTTTTTTTACCGACTACGTGCGTAGTACGAGCGAAGGTAATGTTTTCACAGGTGTCCGTCATTATGTTCATGGGAGAGGAGGGGGTCCTTGCACCTTGAACCTTGCCCTCCCCGCCCCAGATTAATGTACCCTACCCCTTGAAGGACCAAGCAAGAAGGAACAGAGCAAGGGCAATTCGGGCATATGGAATAGGGATAGGGGAGCGTGGTCGGCGTTGCCTCGTTGTAATGGTAATGGGAGGTTGTCTTGTTTGTAAGCACCCTGCAGGAAGTTCAATGAATTCTGCCATTTACAAGGAGATCCGTAAATTCTGCCCCAATGTAAATCAATGTGAAGGCTGGTTTTCATGCTTATTATCCACAAATATCAAAGTCTTCTGAAATTTAGATTATGTCTTATTTAGCCAGTGTAGCTTTGATGTCAAATTAGTTGGTTATAATTTCATAGACACATTGAAAGATAATATTGGCAACAATTATATTTCAACATGTGCAGAAATTAACTAGTGATTGACTACATAAACTGGCTGAAACTGGATTGAACTGGTTTGTCACCATCAGTCAAAATTTACTGATCTCAAAAAAAACCATATGATTTTGAAAATTGAAAAATTTCTACAATTCTTGCTAATATTATCTTTCAATAACCATATATAATTAAAGGCAACTAATTGGACATCCGAGCTACATTGGCCAAATGAGGAATAAATTTCAGATGACTTTGATATTTGTGGATATTCCACCGGAAATGAGCATGAAAAATAGCCCTCCCATTGACTTACATTGGGGCAGAATTCACTGATATCCTCGCAAATGGCAGAATTCATTGAACTTCCTGCAGGGTGATAATGTGCTCATCTCCTTGACAATAATAAAAAGGAAAGTAGTGGACATAGTTTCGTCAGCTGGATATGACAGATGTGGTATCCTTTTTGTTGCAAATTATTCTGTTCCCGTCTAGTATTTTCGGAAACCCCCCTTGAAATTAGCCCCCCCCCCACTTGCCCATGGTACAGGAATGTCTATGGGATTTTACAGGAATTTGCAGGATTTTTGCCATTTTACAGGATTGCTATGAAATTTCAGCAAAATCCTGTAAAATACCTGTAATAGCCTGTAAATTCCTGTAAAATCCCATTGAAATTCCTGTAAACACTATGGGGGCTAATTACAAGGGGTGGGGAGCTTTTGAAAATGTTACACCGCGCCCTTTTTTACTGAATTATCTCATCACTTTCAGATCAAGTAATATTAGGCTTTGCGTCCTCAAATAATTGTATCAATATGTCCACCGGGGACAAATCCAGCCTTTTCCTTATTGCTCATTTTAAATTTCTCATTTGTTTATGGTTTTATGTTTGTTGTGCAGGTGCACGAGGATTGGCAGCGGTAACCCCTTACACTTTCGGGTGTGGTTGTCCCATCGCAGTGAACGGACCCAATGGTCAAGTAGTGAGTCCTGCAGGACAACCTTTACCTCAAGGTTCCTGTATCAACCCCTGTGTTATGACCGCCGCGGATAGATTTCGCTTTATCACAAATGGAAACATGGGGGCTAATCCGGCATTTAACGGCAACAACCAACCAGATTTATTTCCGAGTCCGGAGGTAGGTCCAGCAGGTTTCTTGCAGTGCGGAGACAGAAATCACCCAGCAGGCAACTGTCACATAAAACAATGTGCTCCTGGGACCATTTTTAGCTTTGGAGCCCAGGTCTGTACGCATGACGACATTGGTGTAAACACACCACCAGTGGTAGTTGGTGGACCTACGCCAGTGGTTGGTGGACCCACACCAGCCGTGGGAACTGCTTTCCCAGGACCCCTATTCCCAGGATACTTGTCAGGTGTTAATAGACCTGCTGTTGGTACACTTCCAATTCCATACAAGAAGAAGTAAACATTTTTTTGCCTAATTATTTAGTTAAAGATTATGTCTTATTTATTTAGTGTTATTTCTATTTCGATACTGTAATACAGAAAAAAAACAAGATTTAAATAGTTCAGCAACTGGCCAAATGCTCAGAACATATAAAAAGGGTATTGAAGCTAAAATTTAAAGAACACAGTTCGACAAAAAACACAAAAGAAAGTTTGATAAGCTTCATAGATTTAACGATGAGTCTTTTTCGCTCTTTAGGTAATAATTTGCTACCTGCAATAATCTGTAGCATTAGATTTACGTAATGAAAGCACTAACTGTAGTTTTATGTAGTAGTAACCGTAGTTCTAGCAGTAGAAGTAGTTGTAGTTGTGTTAGTTTTAGTGTAGTAACAGTAGTATAAATGTAGTAGTAGTAGTTCTGTAGTTGTAGTGATAGAGTAGAATTTAATTTAATACAGCTTTGAATGTCATAGATGAGCTTTGTGTAAATGTTTGCTTCTGTTTTATAGTTATGTGATGTTGTTGTTTTGTTGCTTTTGTATTTGTTTTTAGTTTCTTTCCGCACCCTCAGGCACATTGTTAGATCAAATGATATCGCTATAACATTTGGTGAAAGTGTTTTTACTTGATATTATTTTTTAGAGATTACCATCAAACAGACACATGTGATCTATGTTTTCAAAGGTGGCCATAATAAATACTTTGGAAGTTAAAATGATAGATCTATTTGTTTTCATTCCAGTTCCTCTATGAATTTACTATCTGGAAATGATTTTATAACCAATAACCTCTCTTTCAACTCAGAATAATGAATTGTATCCCAACAATATTTTCACAATTGTGAACACTCGAGTTTTTCCTTATGAAGACACATTCTGTAGAATTCTATGGAATTCTATAGAATGTGTTGAATCACTGAAGCATGAATTAGGATCAATTTAAATTGTGTCCATGTTACATGTGTCTCTGTGGCACCCTGCAAGTGCCTCTAACTCTCAAGCAAGAGGTCGTGGGTTCAAATACCATCTTTTACAAATTTTTATATTAAATTCTGTAGAATTCTACAGAATCTCATAATGAAAAACTCGAATGTGACATACAAGTCAGGGACAAAAACTATGTTACCTTCCTGCTGTTTTCCTTTTGACAAGGCAAGGCAATTTAAAACACAAGATTGCCTATTTTACCATCCAAAATGTCCAATCCAATATTTTCAGTAACATTTAGTTTTGTAACTAAGACGAAGGACCAAATCCAATTTATTCATGCCTTTTAGTATTTAATTGACGCCTTTACGCTATGCATTTTTGTGATTCGCTTGCATTGGAATTAATTTCATTACAGAAACTTCTAAACTTATTGCATTTCCATCTTTTAATGTCTTTAGCTGTCAAAAAATGCGAGCAATTCCCTGGACAAATATCAAAATTGAAATCAAGTGCTGGAGAATGATAAGTTACACAAGTATTTAAATGAAGACATCAATCTTCTTCTGATTAAAAATGACATTAACAATGAATTTCCATCCTCTTTAACCCCAATTTACTGAGGTAAATATTCAAGTTTTTCACAAAATAGTTAAAATTTGCAATAATGGCAATATTGGCATCAGAGGCTTTACTACATGCTATTAAGGCATGTGCTACTTGGGAGGTCTACGGTCTCTGCATGGTCATACTCTATCTAAATGATAGTTCAAGATTGAAGTGGTGCAGGAACAAAAGACAATTTAAGGATATCCCAAGTAGCATATACCTCAATAGCTCAGACAGGAGAACATTATACCTGAATGGCTGACGGTCCCAAGTTCAATACTCACTGGGGTAACTTTATATTGCTGGAATTTTTGTTTTCAGGTAGTAAAGCCTCTGATGCCATTATTGTCATCATTGCCAATTCTGTGTGTTTGAAAAAAAAACTCGAGTAAAAACATGAAATTTGAAGTTGCTAAGGACCCAGTTGAAAACGATGGTTTCATCACAAACATCAACAATTCTGTCCATCCAGTAAGAGTGGTATAAATGTGCTTACATTTCAAAGCTAATTACTATTGAAATATTCACAATGTACACTTCAAATTAATCATTGCTCATTTCTGGGTAAATTATTTTACCATGACCTGGTATCTATTAAACCAGCAAAGATTTTTCACCCTCACTTCCTTTACTGTTTGGAGTCTATCACAGTCTTCCCAAGTCGATTTATATCGTTACATCAAAATAGATACCTTATCACTGGCTAACTGTTCCTTCTATCAATATGGGTTATTTCACAAAAGAAAAAATGGCTGGCAACTCTTACTTTTGCGTTTTTAACAAAGATACAATAATGGCAATATTGGCATTTATACCAACTTTGTATTTCCATATATTTGCAGTTGTCCTTCGTTATTTTCATCGTATGATACTGCATTACAGATCAAGTAACTATTGAAGCAGCCATCGTCTTGGCAGCAGCATCTTTCAAAGGAATGCGTGGGCGATAATATGTGGTTTTCAGGGGTCCCCAGGATTTAGAGGGTGGGGGTGGGGGGTCAAAACATCACTTTGTAAAATTTAGCAAGGTTTTCCACACCCTAAATGAAATTAGTATTTAAAGAGGTTTTTTAATTTGCACCTTTGGTTTAAAAAATGCATGCAATAGATCTAGTCTGTGTAGATCTGAGTTAGGTGGATCTAGTCTGTAGATGGAAGTTTATGAACATCCAGATTATGTAAATCTAGTCCATATTAATCTCATCTGTGTAGATCTTGATGAAGTCTATGTAGATCTAGTCTGTATCAATCTAATCTGTGAAGATCTTGTCTGCATAGATCTGGTTTACTGAGATTGAGTCTGTAGATCTAGTGTGAGATCTAGTTTATCTATCTGCATCCTCTAGATAGATGTTGTCTAGATTTAAACAGGTAAGATCCATACAGACTAGATGTACATAGATCACATTTACACAGATTAGATCAACATGGACTATATCTTTAGAAAATAGATCTCTGCAGACAAGATCTACATAGACTAGATCTTCACAGGCTAGATCTACCAAGAGTAGATATAGGCTATATAGACATGGTATTTAGGTATTTATATGGGGTCAATGTAGATTGAAACTATGTACATTTAGTCCATTCAGATTTCATCTGTGTAGATCTAGATGTAGTCTATGCAGATTAAGTCATTGCACACTATAACCTGTGTAGATCTACCTTATTTAGATCTGGTTTACTCATATAGAGCCTGTAGATCTGGTGTGTGATTGATATAGGTCTACCCTTAATAGAAATGGCCTAGATCTATAGAAACTAGATCCAGACAAGATAGTCTTCCTGCGTGAATGCAAGAGGCTAGACCGTTGCATAGCAAACCTATCCCGGGGGGAAAAAATTTCCAAAAAAAAATTTTTCAAAAAAAAAATTAAAAAAAAAAATTTTAAAAAAAATTAAAAAAAGAAAAAAATTCCAAAAATAAAAAGATTTTGAAAAAAAAATTAAAAAATAAAAATTTGAAAAAAATTTTTTTTTCTGGGAGGGTACCCCTGGCTGGACTGGATACCCCCATCTCCACCTCCCACATTAACCACATTAACACAGATGAGACCAACATGGACTAGATCTTCACAGGCTAGATCTCTACCACCCTTAGATCCCCACAACATTCAACCCCTACCCCCATCCCTCACCACCCTTTAACATCTACCACCACTAGATCACTTTTAGACCTCCACCCTCTATATTCCACTACTCCCTTGACCTATCACCCCTTTACCTCACCACCCCTTAGACCCCAACCACTCCCTTGACTGACCAGCCCTTCACCTCATTATTCTAGACTCTCCAGTCCCTTGACCCCACTACTCCCTAGAGCCCAACCACCCCTAGAACCCCACCGCCCCTAGACGCCTACAACCACCTGGACCCCTACCACCCCTAGACCCCATTTACCCCTTCACCTCCAAAATCCCCCACCCTAGACCCCTACCACCCCTTGAGCCACTCCCTCCCCACCCCCTAGACCCCTACCACTCCTTGACCCATACCACCCCTAGACCCCCACCCCTAGACCCAACCACCCCTTAGCCCCCACCATCCCTGGACCCCCACCCCCACCTAGAACCCCAGCCCCCCCATGACACCCAGCAAACCTTGGCACTACTCCCCAACT
>JBCAUG010715881.1:0-12910 GCA_038406175.1 Haplosyllis leylae | reverse complement strand
TAAGGTGTCTTGTGTCCAAATTTGACAAAAAAATTCCAATGGGAAGTGTCCCAAATTGCCAATTCGAAGTTGCCAGTTGCTATCCTATAAGGTGGTTTAAGTGTAAACTTAAACCACCTAAAAATGAAGCCACTACATAGTGTCCTTTTATGTATCTTCATGGCTGTCTGGCATGTTTCACATGATAAATAAATGCATTCAATCAATTACATCAAAGGTTGTTCTTTAGTGTTTGACATCTTCGACTATGTTCAGTAGTTGCTTGTATTAATACAGGTATTTATTATACACTTGGTGCTATTCTAAGATTTTTATTTGTTCTTTTTCTTGTTTTATGACAATGTAGTATGCATTTAAATGGTAATACAGGATCCTGAGAACCAAAGAAATTATCCTAATTTTGATTAGATCTCAGAATCCCATATTACTTGCTTTTGACTGTAAAATGGGATTCTGATAACCAATGAAATTAGCCTAATTTTGATTTGTTCTCAGAATCCTGTATTACTTGCTTTTGACTGTAATATAGGATTCTGAGAACCAATGAAAATTAAGTGTATAATAAAAACATTATTGTATCTTTTAGTCAGGTAATATGGGGTAGAATCAACTCAGAAAAATCTGTATTAACCTCACCCAAGGGCTCGGTTAATACAAATATTTGCTTCATTGATACCACCCCGTATTACCCTCCAAAAGACACAATAATTGTATAGTATTTTTTGTACATATTGACTTGTCCAACATGAAATAAAAACAACAAGAAAGTCCTCCTATGCGAACGCAAGAGGCATACCGCCTGCTGAGTAGCTGACCTATCCCCGGGGAATCATGTCCCCAAATAAAAATTCAAAAAAAAAAATTCAAAAAAAAAAATTTTTTTAATTTTTAAAAAAAAATTTCGGGGGGGGTACTCAGACTGAGTAGCCCCCCCCTGGGACTGAGTACCCCCGGAACTTAGTACCCCCCCAGGACAGAGTACCCCCTCCCCCTCCCCCCACCCCCTGAGACTGAGTACCCCTGGGACTGAGTACCCCCCCAGGACCGGACCTGAGTACCCCAGCCAGGACCAGACCTGAGTACCCCCCCAGACCAGACCTGAGTACCCCCTCTGTGACCAGACCTGAGGACCCCCCAGGACTGGACCTGAGTACCCCCCCCCTGTGGACTGACAAACACGAGTGAAACTATTACCTTCCCCCATCCTTCGGATGGCGGGTGGTAAAAATATTAAAATGGGAAACAGTTGAATCTATTCATATGGGACAGGTGGAACTGGTTGATGACTTAAATCAAAAAAAAGATCATCCTTTGCAATACTGGATGCCACAGGTTGAACAGTCTATTAGATCTATTGAATGTATTCTGTTATTTGTCTCATCTAGCATTAACATTGTACTATTGGAGACAGAAGAAAGAGAAAGGAGATAATTCTGATTCTCTGTTATTCATGTTGGACAGGTCAAACAGTATGTACAAGTATATAAATACATAGTAAAATATAGTAATTGCATATATGTTGAACATGTCAAACAGATTAGTTTCTTGCTTTGAACAGTAAATGAATGTTCTAATTTAACAATGTGATAAATCCAAAATTATTCATTAAGGAAATAGTTTGATTTAAGGCTTCAAATTACAACAAACTTGGATTTAACTTGCACTGAAACTTTGATTTACAGTTACTGTGAATTAAAAAAGGCTTCAAATGGCTTACTTCGAGTTGAATTTTGAATTAACAGTGTTTGAATTAACTGTGCATTTTAGCCTTGAAAAGATAGGAAAGAGGGAAACATTTAGCAAAACATTTGAATTAAGTGGAACTTTGGATTAACTGTGCTTGAATTAGCCATACCTGACCTGTAACAGATTTAAGAGTCTTGAAGCACTTCCTGTGAAATATCATTCAAACTTGGCAGGGTCCTTAAGCACTTTCTGTGGGTATCATTAAAACTGAAGTATGTTATAAGCACTTTCTGTGGGGTATATTTAAGTCCAGGACAGACCCACCTGGTATTAATTTCCTCAAGGGAGTATCTTAAGGCCAAGGACAGAGCCACCTGGAGTTGATTTCTTACAAAAGATAAGTCACTCTGCTCATAGATTGTCAAATTTGGGGAATTATTTTTCTGTTTGACATAACAGGTACTTTCACGTACAAGCTTTGAGTTAAATATAAATATTTTGAATTAATAGAGAAAGGAATGCTTTCATTTTATCTCCTTATTTTAGGAATACTCTAATATGTACAGGTTACGAAGCACATATAAAGATTAACCTTGATTTTGAAACCCAGGAAAGCCGTCACAAGAAATTATAAACAGTGACCGCGTGAAATTAATTAACGTCCCCCAATTTTCTTCCAACTGCATGGTACCAAGTTCCGTGCCTGCTGTCGACTACACACTCACCAGTGGAGCCCCCACAGAGCCACCTGAAGTGTATAGCCATTAGCGGCTCTCACCCACAGTAGCCAATCACCATCTGAGGCACTTGATACTTAAGGCACTGCACAGTTGAGTGTGGGACAGATGAAATCCTCATCACTTGCCTCGAGCCAAGAGCACTAGATGCTACTCTGCCATAGAGCCTAGACCTGAGAGCTACCATACTATGTAGATTGTACAGTTCACCAATAAACTGATAAAACTGAAGATAACTCTTGCTTGTCATTGGAACGAACCATAAGACCCATCGAGAGGTTACCAGAACACGAGGTTCACATATCCGACATTGTCTCATCCGTACTGAGACCATGCACCATTAGTATACAACCAACATAAGAACCTCCCACAACCAAACGATGACCATAGGGCCTCATGGATGTATCTTGTTAATGAACCTACTCGTCGAATCTCTCCGGCTGTGTTTTGTGAAGTTTAACTCTCTCCCCGAATCCAGTATCCTCATAGCGCTCCATGCCCTTGTAGAAGGCAAGCAATCTGGTCATTCCGACAGCGAAGGCCAACATCGTCACCAAGAACAGGAACAGCATCTGGAAGACGTCATCCAACATCTTACTCAGTGACAGCTGCATCGGTCCCAGAATCCGGCTGATCTGAAAAAAAGTAACAGTTGGTTCTTCCTTCAAATTACATTTTTAAAATTATTTTCCTACGAGAGGACTGCTGCCTCAGTCCAAAATATTCTGAAGACAGGAACCAATATCAGTTCAAGTTACATCTAGAAAACTATTCTAGCCAGCCAAAATGCAAAATCTCCCAGCTGGAGTCCAGAAGCCTTGTTTCTTCACCTACGTGTCACCACAACACCACAAATATCTTTATTTTTTCATATCTCTTGGGAGAGATTTTACCTGGATTCACTTCCTAGTGGAGTAACATTTTGCTGTTGGATTTTTTTAGTTCTCTCGTGATTCTGTAGATTCTACAGAATATGAAGTCAATTACGGAAAAACTCGTATATATCCCATAGTAACAGTGGTTATGGTAGAGAACGCCACTTACTTGGAACATCCATAAGATCCTAGCAAAGGCGAGAACAGAACCGACGCAGAAGAACGCCTCAGAGATCAGCATCGGGTCATTCCACTTCCACAGGACGCGCTTTTCCTTCGCGTACTTGGAAGTGTAGACCCCAACTTCGGTTTTGTCATGGTAGCCTTCATGCAAGCAGTTTATGACGGCTGTCACGCGGCAGATAAATGCCGCCATGAAGAGGACAACCATGAAGCCATTGAATGCATGCCACCAGTTCCTCTGAAACAGAATAATATGCATTAAAAAAACAAACCATAAAACCATCAAAACAGAAAAACAACGCCATGAGGAGCAAAAATGTGAAGTCACCTGACGTGTTCCTAGTTCCTCTGAAACAGAAAAACAAATGAACATCAAAACAACCACCATTTCCTTCGATTAAGGAACACTACCTGCCCATGAACGCGTACTATCACTTCTTCTGGACAATGGCGTCACGAAGAGCAAAACAGCTGTCAACACAATGGTCCCAGTGCAGTTTGTGAAAAACAGAATGTTCGCCCCAAGTATTAAAATCATGAAACAAACAAGTAAGTCCTCCTGCCTGAACGCAAGAGGCATACCGATCGCGGCGTAGTAAGTGTTCGCTATGCTGTCCTATCCCGGGTGTTCCTATCCTGGGGGGGTATCCCATCCCAGCCAGAGGACCCCCATCTCCGCTGGGGGGTACCCCCTGTCCTGATCTGGACCTGGCCAGGGTACCCCCTTCCCCCCATGCCAGCCAGAGATGGGGTAACCCCTGCCCCCCCCCCAGCCAGGGACGTGGTACCCCCCATCCTGATCTCGACCTGGTCAGGGTGCCACCCCCCCCCTCCCGTGTAGGCAGACTGAAAATATTACCTTCCCCATTCTGCAGATGCAGGCGGTAATGAGCCCTTGCCAATTGCTGTAAAACAGTAAATTTGTCAGTTCATATAAATGCTGATTCAGCTCTACTTATCACACAAGAAAGTTCTCGCAAGAGGCATACTGCCCACCGCATAGCAATTGCTTGCTGTGCTGTCCTATCCTGAAGGAGGGGTACCCCATCCTGGAAGGGGGGACCCCAAATTTGGATGCGGGTACCCCAGGGTACCCCCATACTGACCTGGCAAGCGGGTACCCCAACCTTGGATGTGGGGTGCCCCCATCCTGACCTGGACCTAGGGTACCCCCCACCTGGGACTGGGGTACACTCCTGCCTGGACGTGGGGTACCCCCCTGGGAAGGAAAGCCAGCAATGAAACATTTTCCAGGAAAATGAGTGATTGAACCGTTGTCATACTGTAATTCTGACAACTTTACTTTAACATCCAATTTCTTATATTCCATTAAACAATGCCAAACAATTGAGTTTTTCACAATAGGCATTTCTGTCATATTATGTCACAAATCATTCATCAGAAATTTCCCCCAGTGGGGTTTAAAACCAGGACCTCCAGATCCTGGGGCCAATGCTCTACCACTGAGCTTGGGAGGAGATCTGTTGGGCAGGAGATTACTGAAGTGAGCTTTGTTTCATACACCACTTCACATGTTGGACTTTGTTCATTTCTAGAATCAATAGAGCATGACTTTATAAAGGATAAGAAGATTCAGGCTGGCAACTGAATGTTGACTTAGCTCAGTGGTAGAGCATTGGCCTCAGAATCCAGAGGTCCTGGTTTCAAACCCCACTGGGGGCAATTTTTGACGATTTTTTTTTGTTCTTCCCTGTGCAAAGATCAGTCAGATTATCTGACAGAAATGCCTATCATGAAAAACTCAAATGATAGTCTTACAACAGTCATCATAAAACAAAAAACAGTGTGGTAAATGTCGTTTGGTAGTGCACACAGACCAAGACAAATTTGGTTGAAAGAATTGAGGCAAGGTTCAAGGACAGTACATACCACAAACAAAACATCTAAATGAAAGTATGACAAATATCCAAAACTTAGAAATTTAGGAAACATGAAACTAAAATAAATTACAACACAAAGGGTAACATCATTTGAGGAGGGATGAAGGTCAAATTTTACGACATCCATTTTACGACAACATGTGCACCAACAAAGACGTACCAAGTAGCGTCGGACGCCGAAGTAGAATGTCTCTTGTACATGGTCCCACGCCATGGACAGCACGTACAGCCAGATTATATTATCACGCGTATGCCACATGTTTGGACATCTTTCGCGTTGTCTGATGTCATCTGTAACAAATAGACAGTGCAGATGTTAATTGATTCTGGAATATTATAGTGTAAACGTACCATGTATCGTTTGAACCCGAAGTAGAAGGTCTCCTGGATGTGATCCCAGGCCATTGATAACACGTAGATCCAGATGATGTTGTCCACAGCCAGTTTCATGTCCGGACATCTCTTTGCCTGGTTCGTTTTATCTTTCGAATAAAATTTTATAATCGATGACAAAGATTAAATATTTTGAATCTTGCATTGCAATAACATTTTAACGTCTGATGGATACTGTTAAACTCCTTAATTGCCTGTAAGTCTGAGACTTTGAGATTCTCACATAATCATATTGTACTAATTCTAGTTAAATCATCCACGTCCAAAAAGTCAATTAAGTTCAAGTAAGTTCAAAGATCCTCCAGTCATGTGTCAGAATAGCTCAGTAAGCCTCGTGTTGGGCTGATACGGGCTACATTCAAACTGAACTCATGACTTGTTGTCTCGGCAGAAATTGTCAAGATTGAGTACTTTTTGAAGAGTACATTCAATTCCCATATCATTGTTTCGGTGGATAGTAATACCATGAAAATCTGAAAGAAATTGAGTTTGTAAATTCACATATTTTAGAAAATATAGTGAAATAACCAATATCTCGTGACCTAAAGTTGTCTTTTTATAGTTTTGTTACTATATTCTCCAAATTACAGACTCCACAAGTAAAAGATCTTCCATAATTGTTGATTGTGTCATTATCCACCGAAACATAGGTATATGAATTGAATATTTTCCAAAACAGTACTCAACTCAAATCATGAGTTCCGTTTGAATATGACCCGTGTGATAATACAAAGGTTGTCGGATCATCTTTGCCAATTTTATGTGTTTGTGGGAAAAGGACTACCTCGGCATGATTGATATACCGGTATATTTCTACTCTCCTCTACCGCTAACTGAAACAACTGCCTCCTTCACGAGACGTTAGTACTGGTCGAAGCAAGTTAAATTGTTGAGTTCATTTCGTTTTATTCCACTAAATGCAAGAACTTTCAGAAATGTTTTTCAAGACTGTTAATTGTAGATAATTGTAATGAAGCCATAAATTGTTGAAAGGTTTGTCTGACAAAAAAAAACTTGAAAAAAAAAAACTTGAAGAGAAAAATAGTCAGTTCAAACTAGTTTCAGCAAAAGGAGTGACATTTATTTCCTACTACATTTCACTGATCAATTGCCTCTTTTCAATGACGAAATAGAGATAGCGCCTCTGCAGGGGACACAAATAGGTTGGACCCAATAGAATTGCTTTATTTCAAACACGCCTTTCTTTGTATGACTTTATGGGACAACTTGAAAAAAAGATGACACTCCTTTGTTTACCTAAATTCCCTTTGTTATACGACCTCACTTTTTCTAGTAATGATGTTTTTTTCTTAAATTCCCCGTCTAATTGGATGAAGTGTTCAAGTAGAATTTTAACAAAAATGGGAATGGAACCCAGGAACTCCTAAACAGTTTTTAAATGCCACAGCCATTACCCCAAAAAGTCAACTGTGATGATAGAGCATTTAATTGCACCTTGTTCATAGTTTTTTCCAATTCATCTGATGCGTCTAATATAAGATAATAATCTCTTTATTTAACCAAAAACTAGATTTTCGCATCAATTACAGATAGTCATTAAGGCATAAAGGACCAAGCATTATATCTAATGCTACAAACACGTCTCAGCTTTCTGGATTACGTAGGGGTGGTTGTCAAAGAAAGATGCTTTGTCATTCCATCACTTTGATCTCTCGAACTCTTACGTCATCAATAGTTTTCTTAGCGCCTGCGTGTTTGGCAATATTAATGATGCTCTCTAGTATTTCAATTACCACAAGAACTGAGATACCGGTCCACAGATTTAAAACCCCTCCAAGGGTTCCAACCAAAGAACTAACAGTGTCCATGGGAACCTCACTGTATTCAAAATAGAAAGTTGTATCCAATGAAAAATGGATATTCACAAAATTGTCCTCTATCAGTTGTTTTCTGTAGATTTCTTTGACCATTTCAGATTCACTTTCCTCCTCTGCACTTTTATTGTGGAAATAGCGTTTAAATTTTCCTGCAAATGATCTTGGAGCGATAATTTGTTCATAAAATGATTCGTATTGAAACGATAGGGGCCATTTTGACGTCGTTGCTTCAACGTCGTATGACGTCATTTGGCATCTTTCGTGACAGCTGTCGTAACAATGATCCAAAACGTAACCCCAGTGGGAAAAGACACATTTGGACTTCTCGTAAAGTTCGGATTGTTTCTGTTGCAAAGAAAGACAGCGAATCATTGTATCCGAACGGTTTGTGTCTTCATGGATGAGCTCGTACTTACACTGACAAAGTTCTTTGAAATCTGATTCCCAGCACAGTCCAAAACAGTTCTCGAAGCGGTCCTCAATTATAGTTGATTCCAGACAGTTGCCATGGGGATGAGGCAATCTGTTCATGATTCTCCTATTTATCTGGACACGCGTCTTCTGCCCCGGTGACGCAGTGTTTTTAGACTGGTAATGTTCATTTCTGTTCCCTCTCTCAAGAACTGTAAAAACTATACCAGCAGATGTCATACTAAACTCGTTTTCACTAATATACCTGGTCATTTCACTTTTAAAACTGTCAACATAGAATGTCATGGAAACGCTGAAAATAGTCATGTTGCTAGGAAACTGTAGATTTAAGCAGAGAAAATACTGAAAAGACGGGACGATTGTGATATCTACCAGTCCGTAACAATTTCTCTTTTCTGAGAATATTACACACTCCACTAAAAACTCTCTCGTGTCTTTAATCAAACTCTTCGCTCTTGCAACACCCAAGAATTCGATATAGCTTCCCCAGTTCAGGATTTCATCCTGTATCCTGTCCCAGATTTCAATTTCCTCCACTGAACAATTCAAACACGTCGTCATCTTCGAAGCTAAATCTTCAAAAGAAGATATATTTTCATCCCAAGGCAAATTCCTTAACAACCCAGAAGGGTTGATATTGCAAACTTGGATGTTTGGAAAAACTAAGTCCTCAGTAGGTTTAGTCTTATGTCTCACTATTCGAGTCACTTTAGTGTAAGAGAAATATTGGCTGATTATTGAATACGTCTGATAACTACCTATGATCATACATATTGCGACAGCAAACCCCCACAGAAGCTTTAACTCCGTAGATTTTGCCTTGAATCGCCTGGACACACCCTTAACACTGGTACCTTGACCAAATTTGGTTAATTCTTCTTTAAAAGCCATTGATGAATTTTCTTCTCTTTAAACCAGGGAAAATGGCACTCAGTCCGGCAACATCTTTTGCACATTCACTAAATCTGGTAAAAAGCCATTAGAACTGTCCTCTTTTTACAACAACATCCCAATAAACAAACATTACATGCTTTATCATTGCTATCCAATCAAATGGAAGTTTACACCATTGCATGGTCACTACCGACCAATCAGAACATTTCCACAGCAGTGTTGTGTCCAGTTATCACAATTACATAACACGCAATACTGAATTTCTAGATAAGGATAATAGTAAGTAATATTATTGATGTAGACTATCTTGGCATACTTGTGATCATGTTCGTGAGATCGCATTGTACTTGTGCTGTTTCCCTCTGTTTTCCATGGCACATCTTCCTACATATGAACGAAAATCAGCGATGTTTCTATTTTGCGATGTCCGTGTTTAACATGTAATATTCGCACGAATATCTTTGCGATGATTTTCGTGACGACATTTGCAATGACATTTCTAGTGCACACTGATAGTTGCATCAGAAGATGCCATGTATCATGAGGTAATGTTGAATGATTTCTCTTTTAAAGTCCTTCATGTGTGTAAACTAACTAACTTGTTATGACAAAAGTATTATGACCCTCTGGCAAGTGACATTACACTTTGCAAAAATATTCTCATTCTTGACTATCATATTTCTTAAATATATAGCTTGGTTGAGTTCAATAATGACAACAACCACAGCCTTTGGAAGTTAACAAATGTAAGAATTCCAATTCGCAACTATTATAAACAAGTTCACCGTGTACGGTGATACATCTGATGCGAATGGGGTACCCATTGGTGAAATGGGTCATTGGCTGTCAGTGTGCTACTGCCTGCATACAATTGTCTGTGTGGCTTGACGATCAAAACAATACTATTTAAATGATCCTCATCAGATGTAATTAATTGCAACAGTAATTTTTATTCATGAAATTGGTTCTCAAAATAGACCCAAATATTATACAGCTTTATTTTCACACACAGACGGACAGACAAACGAGACTGAAAACATACCCGATTCGCATAAATCAATGCTAAATGAGTTCATGTCCACAAGGACCTACTTTATATGACACCTTTTATCAGAATGTGATCGGCCATTCTATCTTCCTCCCTTTCAGTTGCTAAAAGGTTTTACTGTGCATTCTGTTTACTTTGAAATTACAACGAAATGCAGCAAATGCTTTAAATGTAAAAGTCCCTTCAGCAGTGCCATTATTAAAGTTTCTAGCAAATTTAAATTGCAGTGACATACGAATTTCAAATTGATTAATTTAAGAAAAGAGTTTTTCACATACTCTTCGTTAAACAAGAATGTCGACATTGCCAACTTCAACATTAACTGGATCAATGAAGTTGGCAACCTTGAAATGTTGTCCCCATGTGCTCCTTGATTTCTAATATCATTTTTACTAACATCAGTTGGTGGTGCAATTAAGGAAGAAAACAGCAAATATGAGAATCAAAGTTGGCAATAATGCCAACAAAACCAATTCTGTGTCAGTGTTTCCTTTTAAATTTTGGCCATTTCATTGCATTGTTACCGTTCGTATGTAGTACGACAGTAAGGTAGTGTTTCCATAGGTTTCTGTCTGTCCACAGCGGGGGGGGGGGGTACTCAGATCATCAACATAGCCAGGAGGTCTGTCCAGGGGGATCTGTCCAGGTCCAGGCCCACAGCCAGGGGGTCACTCAGTCCCACAGCTAGGGGGGTACTCATCTGGGGGTACTCAACTGGGGGGTACTCAGCCAGGGGGGATACTCAGCTGGGGGAGGTACTGAGCTGGGGGAGTTGCTACGCAGCAGACGGTATGCCTCTTGCATTCACGAAGGAGGACTTTCTTGTTGATTGTGAAATTTAAACCTGGTTTGATAAAAAAACTTACGGAACTATCCCTATCATTAATTATAACGTATCTTTCAAAGCAAACCTGTAACATGAGAAAGCGATAGGATGCTTCATCTCGCGACGACATTGCAACGTAAGAGATTGAGCGAAATCCATTGCGACAAAGAGCAAAATGACGTCACTGTAACGTCTTGACGTCACTGTAAAATAAGAGACTAACCTGGATCCAGTGAGATGAAGAGCAGGATGAGGAAGATGATATAAGACACCGTGTCAGCCAGGAACTTGTTCATCGGCGCCTTCCAGTACTCGAACCACTTGGCGAACGGCCATAGGTAGTACACGATACACACGAAGGGCATGACGAGTATGCGCGGCAGGAAGTACAGTACCTATAACAGGAAGGGCATAGGGAGTACAACACCTGTAACCGGAAGTACACTAATGAGTCTACTGGGCAGGAAGATCAACACTTGGAACAGCGTAAAGAACAGTGCAAAATCAATATCAGATCAAAAGAAGCCAGATTTCACATTTAGTTTGGAGTTTTTTAAAAGTATTTTTAGTTTCCAAGCAGGAAACTTTCTGCATTTGGAGAGTGGCTGTTCACAGACAATGAAAGGAAGTCCCTGCGGTGCAGGTCTCAAGTGGTCCTGCCTCCATGCACACAGCACTACATGCAATTCGATACCTGTGATTCATCCAACAGGGGGGTAGGGAGTACCTCTGTTTCATTAAACAAGAGTAAGGGGGTAGGAGGTACCTTTGTTTCATCCAGTGGGGGGGAGGGTATGGGTACCCCTGTTTCATCCAATAGGAGGGATAGGGACTCTCCTGTTTCATATAGGAGGGGTAAGTGTACCCCTGTTTAATTTGATGGGGTGGTAGATTGGTGCCCCTGTTTGCTCCCAAGTATGTGTAGCAACTCACAATTCGAAGAAGTTTGAAGGAACCACTCAGGTTCTGCCACCTGTTTACAGAAAGGCAGGACCAACAATATCTGACAAGTAGATTAGTTTGGACTTATGAGCATACCCTTTGAATTACGTGCCATCACCTTTGATATTTTGAAAACACCTGTACCTGCATGGGTATGGACATCCACATCACGGCCGGGTTGTCGTTCGTCCACAGATTCTCCAGCACCTGCTGACAGTTCGTGTGCGTCACAAACTGCAAGACGAAGCAAGACATCAGACTCTTTTGTAAATAACCACAACACAAAATTGACATATCTGTCAACCACTAAATCCTTTAACTCAAATCACAGTCATCGAAAATGCTAAAAGAAAGAAAGTCTGTAACATAGTACTTAATCAATACATATTAGAAAAAGGATTATCGCATAATTGATAATCTCTCCCAAATTGAAGCACAAAATTGACAGATATGTCAGATGTGTCAACATTGTCAATGTCGTATTATTTACGAAAACTTTGAATGTTCAGAATCCTTGGACCGAAACCACAATGGATATGCTGCCAGTAGAGGAATGCCCTCGACCTATTCCTTTGTTGAAACTGGAGATCACGGAGAATTTCATGCAATTTGTCAACTAAAAATTTCCCCTTTTAACAAAGGTACTGATGAACAGGTAAATAGAAGGCGTTATTTCATAAATTATCCCTTTCCGCTCGTAGTAGAGTGTGCTTCAGCTGGATCAGGAGCCCCACCGCACCAACCACAAAGGTGTTGCCCTGCAGATTAGCCCATTCTGCTTGTATTTAAAGCAGAGTTTTGATCAGGTAAACATCTCAACCAGTCCTCCCATAGATTTACCTCTTTTTGTCCGTAGTTGAGAGCGAGCCTGAGCCGAGGGTAGGTACCTCCGGGTGTGACCCCGTAGTTGGCCGTGTGGTTCTGCTTGAGGAGCAGCTCCACCTCGCGGGATGTCCGGCACTCATCCAGCAGAGACACCGCGAACTGTCGACACTCCAAGGAAACCGTCTTGTACTCATCCTACAATTGGAGAAAGAAGTCGCCGACCTGCAGGTGTAGCACCAGAGATCATCCAAAAATACTCATATAACAAGAAAGTCCTCCTGCGTGAACGCAAGAGGCATACCGACCGCGGCGTAGCAAGTCCGGGAGGGG
>JBCAUG010715870.1:0-12910 GCA_038406175.1 Haplosyllis leylae | reverse complement strand
ATCTCAAACCCATCTGCTCTGTTTATGAACAGATGACAAATCCTGATCTCAAACCCATCTGCTCTGTTTATGAACAGATGACAAATCCTGATCTCAAACCCATCTGCTCTGTTTATGAACAGATGACAAATCCTGATCTCAAACCCATCTGCTCTGTTTATGAACAGCTGACTAATCCTGTCCCAAACCCATCTGCTCTGTTTATGAACAGCTGACTAATCCTGTCCCAAACCCATCTGCTCTGTTTATGAACAGATGACTAATATGATGTTCCGTGAGACACACTGTAACGAGGATGACATTTGTCCAGATGTAACGAGCCCCACGCTAATGTTGGTCATCTGTTCCGACAGATACACGCTACGGCAGATGACAGATTCGTTAATGTGACAGATCCCACTTTCGGCATGTCGTGGGCTTTGAGCTAATTCCCCAAATAGTGACTTTTTTGGACGAGAAGAATGTGACCTGCAAAGTTGTCCATTTGAGTTTTTCCTATTTGGATCTTTTCGCTGACTAAAGTTGGAAAAACATAGATTTTGTCATAAAATTAGTCTTTCCATTATTGAATTACAAAGACCTCTATGCTCTGAAAAAAAAATCGAACTTTTTCATAAAACCATGATCACTACCAGAGATTTTTCCTTTCACTGAATTCAGCGAATTCACTAAGCGATCCAAATAGGAAAAACTCGAAGCACTCGTTTGAATTCTATCAGTATTTGTGCCAAATGGCGTGAAAATTGGATTAAAATTTACGGATGAAATACCGTTTTTGTAAATGTTTTTGTTTGACTCTTGTTCATAATATGTGATTTGCGAGGCTCCAAGAGCCCTCAACTTCCATGTTCACAACACTTTTGTGGAAAATATTATGATTGATTCGAAACTCACAGATGTACAACCCATACTTTATATGACCTTGTTTTTATCTGTATGTTTTTGTGCGGGGCTCCCGACACAAGACACAACAACAATCGAGTTTTCCCTAAATGGAGATGCATTCTGTAGATTCTACAGAATCACGAGAAAACAAAAAAAAAACAGTAGCAAAATGTTACCCCCAGCAGGGTTGGAACCCAGGCACTGACTTTCCTCTGACTTTCAAGTCTTGCTTGCTACCACTGAGCTAATTCCCCTATCTGCTGGAAGCCTCAGCCCTTTAGATCCTTATGTAGTCATGCTCTATTGATTCCAGCATCATCAAGGAGTGAGTAACGACATGTGAGAGTAAACAAAATAAAAATAAACATTAGTTATGTTTTACCAGAGCTATTCTTGAACTTAACTTTGCTCTTTTAATCGCCATTTGGAATAAACGAGATTTTTACCAATCCTCTGTTTACTTCTATGTATTTAATCGCGTTTTCCCCACTTCGTATTAGATTCGTTTCATTAAAAGAATTAGTCCAGTTCAACTAGAATCAGTCTGGTATGACTGAATACTTATGGAGACTTTTCCATGTCCACTCATTCTTTACTGATGACCAAGAGGTTTTGGTTTCGAATACGGAAACTATTGTTTCGGAAAAGAAGGTCCAGTTTAGTCTAATTTTAATTCAAAATAGGAAAAACTCGAATATTTGAGAACAGTTAAAACATTACTACATATCTTCACTTTGGGACATGGACAAAATTGATCCATATAACTTTTTATGGACAGATAAAAACTCATTGGATCAATGATCCATTTTTGACATTGTAAATCAGAGCCGTGTTACCATAACCGTACACAGTGGCGAATCCAGGATTTCCCAGAGGGAGGTACTAACCTATTAGTTGGCCAATTTGTCCCGAAAACTGCATTAAAATGAAGAAATTTTGGACCACAGGGGGGCGTTTCCCTCTCTCGCGAGATGTTACCTTCCTGTTCCATTTCTTGAAACAGGAAATCAGCTCCCTTTTCCACGAAATGCTTAAAGATCCATTCACAGCACGCAAAAACAAAAACGATCAAAAGACTATGCTATAAAAAGATACTAAATGGAATCTGGAAAGTGTTTTTCTTTCCCCCCCCCCCCCACCAAATAGCATTCCTTCCAATATCCGTAAATATTAGTAAATTTAACCTGCTATTTGTCTTGGCGGGAAAACCAGAAAACGACAACGGTGGTTTTAAGGAATGCACTTTACAAGAAATTTGGTATCTCCAAGTACACCGGGTGCTGTATCGCCACAAAGGTATTGAGTAGCGATTTCTAAAGTTCGGTAGGTCTCTTACCTCTTTTCTAGGTCGCCCCTTTTCGCTATTTCAAGCAATTTAGACAACAGTTCCACGGGATAAAATTAGATCACAAAAATTAGAACTGAACATGGTCAGTTGGGTTAATGTGGGTGGTCTACTTGGAGGATTTGATGTATTTGTTCCATTTTTTCAGTCAACCATGGAGAACTGTGAACATCTATCAGCTGACAATTCCGATGAAGCGTTAGTTGACGCCGCCTACGAAGGACACGAAGAGTGCGTCACAAAGCTGATCACCGCGGGAGCTGATGTGAATTATGTTTCAGATGAGGATATAACACCACTGTGCTGGGCTCTACACGAGGACAGAAAACGTTGTGTCGATCTTCTTCTGTCAGCGGGAGCTGATGTTAACGCAACTGATAAAACAGGGCAATCAGCTATGCATTTAGTTGCTTGGATTGGTCGGCCACGCTATATTGACACACTTCTTCACCATGGGGCACTTGTGAATACATGCGGTACTGATAGTGCAACATGTTTAATGAAAGCAGCATTTGCAGGGAATGATCAGTGCCTTATTTCTCTGATTAATGCTGGTGCTGCGGTTTACACTGGTGATGAGGAAGGTTTAACCGCTTTGCATTTTGCTGCTGTGAATGGCCAAGATAAATGTCTTGAGCTACTTATTCAAGCAGGAGCATTTGTTAACGCTTTTGACAAAAAAGGTACAACTGCACTGGATTTGGCTACAGCAGGTGGTCACGAGAAATGTCTTGAATTACTTATTCGAAAAGGGGCTGCTATTAATGGAGCTGGTCATAAAGGCTTGACTGCATTACACTTTGCCGCAAAAAATGGACACCAGAAATGCCTGGAGTTCCTTATTCAAGCAGGAGCCACTATTGATTCCCGGGACAAGGAAGGTCAAACAGCATTACTGCATGCTGCATTGAATGGGAATGAGAATTGTTTGAAGATGCTTATTTATGCAGGAGCTGATGTTAACACTAGTACCAGTAAGGGTCATACAGTTTTGCATGCTTCCGTTGTGGAAGGGCAGATAAATTGTCTGAACACACTTATTGAGAATGGAGCTGTTGTGAATGCCAGAGATAAACTAGGAGATACAGCATTGAATATGGCAGCTCGAATCGGTCAAAATGACTCTCTAAAGTTACTTATTAGAGCAGGAGGCAAAGTTAACTATCGTGGTGAAGAAGGTAGCACGCCACTGCACTGGATAACGTCTAAAGGTGATAAGGAATGTCTTGAATTGTTGATTAAAGAAGGAGCCATTGTGGATGCCAAAGATGACAGTGGAAGCACAGGATTACATTGGGCAGCTCGTACCGGCAAAGATGATTGTGTCGAGTTGCTTATTCGAGCTGGAGTTTCTGTTAATGTTAGGGACTCCTTTGGACAGACAGCAATTATTGATGCAGCCTGTAACGGGTGTGAACATTTTTTGAAATTACTTATTGAAGCAGGTATTGATGTGGACGTTCCTGATATGAAAGGGTGCACAGCAGTGTTTGCATCTGCCATGGATGGACATGAGGGGTGTTTGAAATTACTCATCCATGCAGGAGCTGATGTGAATATTAGTGATCATGATGGTTTTACACCACTTTTAATGGCATCACTACTAGGAAAGGATAAGTGTGTCAAGTTACTTCTAGAGGCAGGGGCTGATGTAAATACCAGATATATCTCTGGATCTGGAAGAACAGTACTGTTTGAGTCAGCAGTGAGAGGTTACGACAGGGTTGTTGAGCTACTGGTGAGAAAAGGCGCCTGTGTAAATGAAAGTAACAAATCAGGTGTGACTGTGCTGCATGCTGCGGCAGATAAATGCGGTGTACATAGTGTAGAATTGTTGATAAAGTTTGGCGCAGATGTTAATGCTCGTGACCACCGTCAGGATACTCCTTTGGGGTACGCAACGTACAAAGGTAGGGTAGCCAACATTAAGTATTTAATGAAACATGGAGTTGATATTAAATCCGTTAAGCAATGTTGGACAGAAGCCATGTACCAAGCAGCAGAAGAAGATAAAATCGATGGATTTAAAGCAATGCTAGAGGAAGGAGTGGATGTGAATACAAAGGAGAGACCGGAAGATGAAACTGCTCTTATTGTTTTTGCAAGAGAAGGAAAAGCTGATCTTCTTCGACTGGTATTGAACGCTGGAACCAGTTTGGAAGAATTCAACAAGGCAGGAAAAACAGCGCTGATGTGTGCAGCCGAGAGGGGTCGTTATGAATGTCTATCCATGCTTATCACAGCAGGAGCCAATGTTAATCACGAGGATGGCCGCGGGAATACGGCATTGTTCAAAACAGCAGAGCGTTCACATGTCTGTCTGAAACTTTTACTAGACGCAGGAGCTGATGTGAATGTAAGGGCTCACTCTGGACGCACTGCCATATTCTCAGCCTTAGATAATAATAACATCGCTTCTGTCAAACTTCTTCTAAAGGCAGGCATTTATGTAAACAGAGTGGATCATGAACTAGACAATGCCATGAAGTACGCCACAACTACTGTAAGGTCAGGACAGAAGGTACTCGTGTTACTCTATGTTGCAGGAGAACGTGTAGAAAAATGCTCTCCTGCATTTCTAAGATTTACAAACTGTAAAAGAAGTGAACTCAACCGCCTGCCATCTAGTATTCAAAAATTCCTTGATGTTCATGAAGGAAGAAGGTGTCTGCAAAATAGATGTAGAAAGGTGATCCGTTGGCGCCTCCTTAGAGTGCGTCCATACCAAAACATGTTTGTAAAGATATCAAGACTCCCTCTGGCCCCATTACTGAAGAAATTCCTTCAGTACGGCATGTCGCTTGAACTGGAAGACGATGATTTTAAAGTTAGAGAAAATGTGTGAATAAAATAACGCGTTTCACGGACAGCGACTATTTGGTATTGAACATGATCAATATTCAAGTAATATCTAACACATGTGTTCGTATTTGTGAAACACGAGTTACGGAAATATCACAATTAATGGCTGGGTGCAATAGTCTATGATCTCAACAAAAAAATGTAAGTTTAATTTTCCCGCATTGTCAAACTGGCAACTGTCCGTGCGCAAGTGCCCTTTATTTGTTGAAACGTTTGGGAAATTTAAAAATATTTAATGGCTGTATGACAATTAACACTGACACCATGTAGGTAAAATGTATTGCAAAGCTAGTAATGGTTTAGTTTGAAGTTTTAGTGCCCGTTTACACGAAGTGTCAGCGTCAGCACTGTGATGATGCTTGCGACACAGCTCTCATTGAAAAGAATGGAGTTGCTCCAAAATGGGTTGCAACCCCATTCTGGAGTGACTCTATTTGTTTCCATTGATGTCAATCAGAGAAATGTATCGCTAGCATCATCGCTGCATTGATTGACGTTGCATTGACACTGATGCTTGGTGTAAACGGGCCCTTAGACGTATTGTTAACACTTAACCGTTGTTGTCAGTGTTCGCTATTTCTTTGTGCGCACAACAGAAGTAGCACTGGTTGTTTAATTTGAATCGTAGCGACAAGAAGACACTACTGTTAAATCATTTGCAATTTTTTTTCTGGGCATATTACATTGGGGTTCCACTTACAACGACTTAAAAGATGCAAGCGGGTGCTTGTAACTCCATGAAAATTGTAACATTACTGTCGGTGATTTTGATGAACCACTTGCTAAGACTGGTGCTCATTGTAACTGAATTCTTTGTAAGCGGGACCGTGAGTATGTAATCAACCGATTGTAGGCTTTGCATGTTATTTACCAAACAATTACTACGTAGATACCTTGATAATGTGTATTTCTCTGTATTTTTTTATTTGTATTAATGCGTATTTATCAAAGTTTTATTTTTAGAACAGCAAGATTATGATTTGCTACATTACATAGGGTTGCCACGGCACAAGGAATATTGGGAATTTGAAAGCTCATTTTACCAGACAGAGAAAGCACAGAGAATTTGCTAAACAAGAATGCCTACCAGCATTGTGTCACACCTGCACTAAGTTATAGTAATATTAAATATTAAGTCTGGTACTCATGTCTGTTTTTAGTGTTCAAATATCTGCTTCTTGGCCATCTGGTATTATAGTTTAAATTAACTTTTCTGTCTACGAGCAACCAAACAAACAACCAACCAAACAAACAACAAAAGCAGGTGAGACTAAAAATTTAAAATATGTTTTTACACAGGAATTTACCACCAAAACATAGGCAATTTGGGAATCAAGAAATAGTGAACTTGTAGTTTAGGTGGGTGGAATTACCTACTCTCTCAGGATTTACAAAATAAATTATTTTATGAAAAACACGGGGAACATGGCAAAAGCACGGGGAAAAAAAAGGGAATTTGTCTTAATCGTAGTGTGGCAACCCTGTTGCATGCAGAATGTGTATACAATGTTCAGATAATTGTATTAGTCACGCAAACTGCTTATCCTACGTACAATAGAACACAATGGAAAAGGTTTGAAATGTTATTGTCTCTGTTCTATATTCATCACAAAGTTAAAATAAACACAATTCGAGAATAGTGTATTCCTTCTGCAGCAATTTTAAAAATTACGGAGAAATGTTTGTCCTTTTAAAATAACTTCAATACATGGTTTGGTTACCCTAAAAAAGGCGTAAAAATGACAACTGTTACATCAGATAATGTTATCCACACATATCTATGGGTATTTTGTGAAAAAAAAGAATAATAAAAGCATGTTTCAATTTTGTTTTGTACTTTTTACGATTGTTTTTAGTCGCGCCGCCTCAACGAGTGGAATGACTTATCGATGTGCTATCTCTATTATTTACGGCCTCAACCAAAATAGTATTTTCGTTACACCCCTTTGCATTAATATCCGCCTTTCCCCTGAACAGCGCCTTCAAGCTATTGATGTTACCTTTGTCCACAGCTTGGTTTACAGCTGTGTTCCCACCGACTCCACGTGCGTTCACGCAAGTGACCGCTTGAATTATATAGCAGGATCCCTATCTATGGCCTTGGCATCCACATCAGCTCCTGCCTTTATCAATATCTTAACGCATTAATCATGACCCTTATTCACCGCACGAGCCAGAGCTGTGTTCTGATGTTCGAAAATGGGATCTGAGACGTTCACATTGGCTCCCGACTTGATCAGCGCATCCAAGCAGGTGTCGTGCCCATTCTCTGCTGCTTTCATCAACGCCGTGGGCCCTTTCGCGAGGATTTCTGCACATTTTACATGATTTCGGCGGCATTGTTCTAAATTTTAAAACAAATAAAATAAATTTTACAAAAAAAGCCCCAAGTCTGTAAAACAAAATAGTGCTTTATTTTTCTACACAAAATGTGAATTATGCTTCACATTGTAGAGTTTTATGACAGCGCAACACTACATTCGGAACTTTACCATGTTTACACCGAACATGTTCCAAAATCATACAATTTTAATCATTACAACTCTTTTCAGTATGCTTTCGCTTAAACTATATAAACACAACAGCAAATTGATGGGAGACATCTATCATTAAAATAAAACTTACAAGGAAAATAAAGGTCTTGGAAACGTGGTACTTTGCAACGTGGCTGATTCGTTCCAACTCTTCTCGAGAACCGAGGGGGCAACTTTACGCACATTCTTATGGCTCGTTCACACTGCATGGAACCGAGACAGGGAACGGGACTGGCACAACAGGAGACCATGCATCTGGTCCCATTTCAGGTCGTGGTGCAGTATGAACAGTTCTGCATAATATATACAAAGCCTTTTTTTCGCGGTCCCTGTCCCAGTTCCGTGCAGTGTGAACGCGCCATTACATGGGTGGAAAACTAAATCCGAGGTCTGCTGGGTGTGGAGACAAAAATCTTAAGGGTATACTAAATCCACTTGTATTATCTGCGATGACGTTCGTACCCGAACGTTAAATTGAAAATTACATCGTTGAACGCACCACTAAATGCAAAATTCATTGCAAATAAATAATAACCAGCGCCAGTCATTCTTACATTACATTGGAGGAGAACAAAAGATTTACAAATCATAGGCTATCGTAACTTGATAGCCATAACCATACGTCAGCAGAAAGACACGCCGTATCTTCTAATGATATAACATCCACCTGGATTTTAGAATAAAAACGTATCTTTGCAGTAGGTCAGACGATAGTTTCCTTGAAACTAGAATTCAACAAGAAAATGAATAATTTTTAGGCTAAAGTATCTACTGAGTGGACACATAAAAACTTGAAATACACCAACAAGTTATTTTCAGCTCAATGGGTGACAACTGCTAATTTATGTTGCATACACCACTGAAAGTCGGAAGTCTCTTCATCTGCGGATCCTTCATCACTGGAATCGTTGTCATCATCACTGGAGCTTGTGTCACTATCAGAAGTATCAGTTACGGAGTGTTCGCCGCTGTCTTCCCCTTCTGACGGACTGGTATCGTCATAACTGTCGTCGTCGTCAACGTCATCTTCGTTGACGTCAGAATCCTCGCTACCATATGCCATTATCATTTCTCTCGTCCTCATGTCATTGTATGCATGCCAACCTCTCCTTCCATGCTGCTGCAGTTTCAGTAGCTCCAGAGATACTTGCGACATTGAAAACTGGAGATTCTGGCACAATATCACCGGATTATTAACCTCAGGGTTTTGACCTTCAATCTCTTCATCCAATGAAACGTTGTACACCAGATACTCAGTCACAATGGGTGGTAACCCGAGATGCGGTACCTGGCAGAACAAGTTTAACGTGTGAGGCGCATTAAGTTCCAGCAAGCAAGTTCGTATTGCTCTTCTACAAATGTCCATCAGGCACAAAGTTGGTTCCGCTAAATGCGTTAGATAGTCCGGAAAAGTGGTGGTTTCTGGGTAGGTGGTAATACGTCTACGTTCGTCGTAACTGGGCAAGTTTTCTCCGGCAGCAAATAAAACCAGATTAATCGTACGTCTTTCAGCAGTATCTCTCAAAGCGGAGTGTACCAGTAGATGACGGTGAAGTGCATTTGTGCCACTTTTGCTGACTTTGTTGACGTAGGCTCCTGCTTTCAGCAGCAACTGGATGCAGGCCAGAGTGTTACAGCCAGCAGCACAAATCAAAGCAGTGTCTCCATAATCAGTAGTAAAGTTAACATCAGCTCCTGCTTCAAGAATCGCCTTCAAACAATGAAAATTACTAAATGCTGCGGCTGCAATCAAGGCTGTGAATCCAAAATTGTTGGTGGCATTCACATCGGCTCCCGCTTGCACAAGGAGCTGAACACATCTTTCAGTCATTTTTGGTATCGAATTTACATCACTTTCAGTTGTTGGTTTCTTCAGGTGGGAGTTATTTTTGCCGACCTGTTGCAAATATCCCCAATATGCGGCTGCGATCAGCGGTGTGTTTCCTCCATTCATGTTTCCCGCGTTAACATCAGCTCCTGCTTCCATCAGCAGCTCAACGCACGGAGCACTGGCAGATCGTGCAGCTGCAATTAAGGCGGTAGCACCTGAATTTCTCTGTTCACACCATGAGAAGTCAGGGACAGTCTTCTGTATGGATTCCAAATATTCTGAAAAACTGAAATTTGGCACCGGTACGTCATATGTAGCCGTGTTGCTGCCCATTCGAGCACTGAATATCAGCTGCGCACATTGTAGAATTGTACCCAAAGCCTCCTTTGATTCAAACTGTTGGTGTTCTTCCTTACAAGAAAACGCACCACGAGAGTTTACACAAGCTCCACTTTGTATGAGTACGCGAACGCATTCTGCATGGCCTTCTTCCGCGGCTTTTATCAAGGCCTTTCCAAGGGTGACATCTCGTCTGGCCGTGTGATTTTCGTTGTCCGTAAAGTCAGCTTCCATCAACAGTTGTAAACATTTGCTGTGACCTGCACTGGCTGTTTTGATTAAAGCGTCAAACAGCATGTCGATATCCGGTGTAATAACACTGCCTGCATTTCGCAACAGTAGCTGCAGACAGTCAGTGTGACCATAAGTTGCCGCCGCAACAACTGCAGAGCTAAAGGATTTATTAAGTAAATTCAAATAGTTTTCACCTTCTGACGTATTACTCCTTTTATCTGAGGAAGTGGAGAAGTAATCAAAAATAGTAGATATGTTCACACCAGCTCCCGAATTGAGAAGAAGGTTCACACATTTCACGTGTCCATTTTTCGCGGCGATTGACAACGCTGTGTCCTTCGCTTGTGAACAGGTGACATTCACATCTGCTCCGCTATTCAACAACAAATCCACACAATTAAAATGCCCATTTTCAGTAGCAAGAAACAGGGCGGTCTTACCATCTGAATTTTTAACGTTCACATAAGCTCCTGCTTTTATTAGCATCTCCGAACAGTCACCATTTCCGAGTTTTGCAGCTTGCATCAAAGCGGTGCTCCCACCGTCAATTCCAAGCATCCATGTCACCCATGACGGAGGTGCCTCATCTACAGCGTTAACATCGGCTCCTGCTTCAATCAGAGAATTCACACACTCAACATGACCATTTTGTGCTGCTCGCATTAGAACTGTTGTTCCTACGTTTTCACCATCTCGAACTGCAGCGCATTCTGAGCACCAATCTGCCATTTTCCGTGTTATTTCGATTATAGTCGCCCAAACTATTCACAGATTTGATTTCTTGTGATAACCACAACTGATGACTGTTTTTTGTGCAGATCTTCTCAATTAGAGCTAAATTTTCTTGCAAAGTCCAGGTCAAGAAAAGATGTAAGCGCGGGAAAACCACCATATCACGTGTGTTATGTTTCACCGAAAAGTCCCGCGGGTTTTTGAATGTGCGCAATATTCTATGTCATGATTTCAACATATTACGAAGAGCTATCACTGTCTTCATGTGTCTCTTCTAGTGAGATGTCAAACAGTAGATATGATTCAAGAGAAGATGGCAGACCCAGCAGTGGGATCCTGCCAAACAGATGTGAGTGAGAGTTGGCACCCAGTAGATACTTTCGAATTGCTTGTCTACATAAACTCATCAGATTGAGCACTGAAGATGAGAGTTGGACCAGACAAATCGGGATTTTGACATTCTGATGGTAACTTGGTGGTTTGTAATCAGTTTCTCCTGCAGAAAACAGCGTCATCACAGCGTCTTCATCAAGGCGTCCGGGTTTTACCAAGAAATTCATCAGAGCGCTGTATCCATTGTTGTTGTGGATGTTCACATCAGCTCCGGCTCTGAGAAGAACTCGTATACAGGACAAATCTGCCGCTTCAATGAGTGCCGTATTCCCGGCGTTACAACGGCTGTTCACATCAGCGCCTGCCATCAGCAACAGGCGCAAGCAAGCTGACCTGCATTTCTTAGCAGCATAATGTAAGGCCGTTTTACCTACTTGGTCTATTGCTTTCACATTGGCCCCTGCTTCAATCAAAGCTTCACAGCAATTTGTTACATTAACATATGATTTGTGCTTCGTAATACTAAAGCAGTTCATAAGTGCGGTCAATCCCTGCAAATCAAATGCGTTAACATCGGCTCCCACTTTTAACAGCTGCTGTAAACTTTCATAATGAGCGCTACCCGCTGCGTGCATTAAAGCAGTTTCTCCAGTTAGTTTTGTAGCATTCACATCTGCTCCGGAGTCAAGTAATAATTTTGTCCATGTACTAATGTAACATTTTGAGCATGCCATCAACGGTGTAGTGCCATCATTACGAGCAGTGTTCACATTGGCTCCTGCCTGTATAAGTTTCTCTGCACATCTTTGGTACGATAAGTATTTCTTACCACCGGCTCGTGCAGCATCTTCGGCTTCTGAGGCAAACAACAAAGGTGTTCCTAGTGTTGTTGAGTGGTTCACATCAGCACCTGAACGTATCAGAAGGTCAACAATATCGTCCATCCCTTTCAAAGCAGCATAAATGAGCGGTGTGAAAACACCACGCTCTTGCTCCAAGTTTCCACCGCCGTTAATTAATAATTTACAGCACTCGACGTTCCGTCCAATAACGGCTGCCAACAGGGCAGATTGTGATTGTTCATCAGCTCCTGCCATTATCAAGAGTTCCACGCACTCAGGGTGGTCGTGTTTAACTGCAAGATAAAGTGCTGATTCTCCTTCGAAGTTTATTGCGTTCACATCAGCTCCTTCATTTAAGGCCAGCCGTGTGCAGTGTATGTGTCCATCCTTTACTGCACTCAGTAGCTTGTCAGTACAGGACCCAGTGCAAGATACACATGCGTGTGACATCTTACTGCATTACTAGGTTCCTACAAAATTGGACAATTTTGGAACAGTTGAATATACTGCAAGAGAATGAAATTTCTCCTGTAACACAATTAAAATTTAAGGAAATTAGATCTATTTAAGTGTCACCTTATCCATCTTACTGTATTACTAGGTTCCTACAAAATTGGACAATTTGGAACAGTTAAATATACTAAGGCAAAATGAAAATTCTCTTGTATCGCAATTAAAATTTAAGGAAATTAGATTTACTGCATGAATAAACAAAAGCGTCACTTCTTTTTTCGAAAAACTCTACTGCATTAAACTTCATGATGTTAGGGGGCTTTTTTGCTAGACAAATGCCTAAACTACTGTAAAATCTTAATACAGAAGTGTTCCTGGTCACTACAAGCCTTGTATAGCGACCACAACATAAATAACTTTTTCGTGAAAACTCTGTTAAACTATACATTTTTCAAAAGGTCTTGGTACCACTAAGGAGGAATAATGACTTATATTGACCTACTTTCTTTGTATGTTGCAC
>JBCAUG010715869.1:0-27397 GCA_038406175.1 Haplosyllis leylae | reverse complement strand
GGAAAACGTATTTGTGTCAAATTATGAACCCTGTCTACCTTTGTTTATTTTTGCTAATAATAGAGTTTTTCCTAAATGGACCAGAACCATCACTGGATTCAGGGAATCTGATAAATCACTGAAGTAGATTTAGGATCAATTTAAAGATCCTCTCTGTTACCTGTGTCATACTGGCACTGTGGTAGCATCTCTATCTCTTACGCAAGAGATATCAGGTTCGAATACAGCAATCCCTTTAATTTTACATTTACTTGGTAAGTGAATTTAGTAAACACCCACAGGAAAAACTCCAATATTGACGGCAAACGTCACTGAAAGGTACCGCTTTCGCAAGCGCTCAGTGTGAATGGACACTACTCCAACTAGAGACACGAGAGAAGCTACAGATGATGACAAGGAACGGTAGTGAAACGTACTACTATGTTGGCTGTGATGAATGTCGATATGTGCTCGTACCCGAACAGGACCCGAGGTAATAAGGCGTGGTTGCCGTTGTTAACCATCCTTCAAATATACAGAAAGTAAAGATTAAAACTTAGAAGATTAAATCTGCTAGAAATTAGCTCAAACATTTCCGTATAAATGAATACCGTCATAAAATATTTCAACACATAAATGCAGTAAAGTAGGTTTTTTTGCCAAAATAAATGTTCTCGAATACTTTTGCACTAGCGATTGCGACCATCTCAAAGAAACAACCATTAAATTTTCGATCTATTCGATTTTTGATCCTTACTGCAGGTACATCGGGCCTGGCATATCGTCCCACCAGATCGGAGTTTCGTCTGGCAAGAAGAATTCATCGTTGGTTCCAGACGTCAACATCTTTGGCATCGTCAGACGTTCGCGGTAACCTACACAATAGAATCTTGCAATTAAATTCAACATTAAATTTCAGGCTTCAAAGATCCCAAATAAAAATAAATTAGTCGTAGAGAAGAGTCAAAAATACACAGACTTTTTAAAAAAAGAGGGGTCATCCAAAGTCCAAAACGGGAGAATTAGAGGCCCGTTGGTCCTGGACAAGAACGATTGTAGAAAAATTAAAGAAACATCAAAGGCTCCACATTTTTGGGAACTTACTGTAGGGATCAATATTGTCGGCCATTGCTTGAAATCCGGGGTCTGTTAGATATTGAGTGAGATTGAGATGCCAGTAATCCTGGAAGGCAAACGTCCATCCTCCGAGCGATTGGTAATGGTGCATCAAATTCTATAAAAAAATTATTTATGCACAAGGTGATTTTGTGATGAATCACATCAATCTTCATTGCCGCACAAAAGTTTTCTGAGTTTTCGGACAATTCGAGTTTTTCACGATAAACACAGAATTAGCAGCTGTTTTTTCATACGTGGAAATGTGGTACAATTTTTGTGAAAAATCACTTAATCTAATTCAGAATGCTGATTAAATGAAAAATCAGATTATAATCAATAGTAGTAGGTAATTAGAAGACTGATTTTCAAATGGTTATTCACCACATAAATTATTTCTCCTTTGCAATACGAAAATTTTGGAATTCAATACGAGTTTTGTCCTGATTTTGCATGCATGCCAATCGAATCTTATCTTGAAAAACTCGATTAGCAGAATACAGGATTGGCGCCCTTTCACCAGAGGGTGGGTGCCCCATTTCGGGGGACCCTCCATCCATCTCTGACTTTCATGTATTTTTCACACTTCAATCATGAAATGTTCAGTAATAAAAGTAACTTCTATTTTTATCTCATAAGGTAATCAACTTACTGTCGGCATGTCCAAAACACTGAAGACGATAGGCAGGGAAATCTTCACTCTTTGGTCGACAGCGGACAGCAACCAAGTGGTCCACCCTCTCTGTGGGAAAAATATTGTTCAGTTCAACAGGAGAGATCAACTAAGTCGAGTTTAATCCTCTTATACTAAATTCTGATTACTTTATTGAAATCTGCCCAGAAGTACCTTTGAAGCTCCCGCCACAGCAAAGTTTGTTATGTTCGCAAAGGCCACCTTTTCTTGCGCAACACTTTGAACCGTGTCCAAACCTCTTTTCGCTGCCTGTGCAAAGAAAATCCAGTTTTTCCCCAAACACACAAAATTAGCAAGGTTGGCATTTTGAAGATTTATCATAGTTACTGGCTAAATCAATTTTAAATCACGGTATGAGTATATGGAATTAAACCTGGCAAAACCCTGTTTCAAATGTTCCGATGTAAGCTACCAAATAAGATTCCTACCAATAGAATGGTTGTTCACTGGTCCCAGATAAATGACAGCTGCGTTCACCGCCAAATAAAGAAAAAACACCTTCATTCCTTACCTTGACCATAGGGAATAGTGCTAGGTAGTTAGGGTCTGTAGCATTTTGCTGGTAAGTTTCAATAAACTTATACCATGTCCAGGCTATGATTTCGTCTTCAGTTCGATCTTCGTTGGTCCAATCTTCCTGAAAGCAGTGAACTGGTGTTTTCACATATTCCATATATTCAAGCAGATAATTTTCCCTTTTCTCTGATCTTTGCCGTCAATATGATGAGCAATGTCTCAAAAAGGGAAATCAGATCCTACCGTTTATTTCTTTCTGTCCTGAAATGGAATACAAGAAAGCCATCCAATGGGAGACACACTGCCCCGCTCTCCTATCCAATTACACCCTTTACTGCCGACAGGAAGGAGGGGTGGTCAGGGTACCCTATCCCCATCCCTCCCCTCCTGCCCCGGTCCCAGGACAGGACCTGCCCAGACAGGACCTGAACAGGATGTACCCTATACCCTCGCCAACAGAACCTGGGCAGGACCTGCCCATACAGGACCTGGACAGGACATACCCTACCCCTTCCCCCGAACAGAATCACAGACGCCGGTGAAAAACTTACCTTCCCTTGTACGACATAAGTGGTCGGTAATAATAAATTCAGAATTCTTTACTTACAGCAAAAACCAGTGGTTGATTTGGCACGTGTTGCAGATACCCAACAATTATATCAAGATCCAGAGCAAACAGTGCACTGAGAACATTCTCGTGGTCAAATCTCTCTGGAATTCTGTGACAAATAGCAATTTACTTTAGTGAAATACGATGTAAATTTATTAAGAATACTGTTTCAAAACAAAACAGAATCCGAGGACACTCTGGGAAATTCAGTCTTTGCTTAAATTGGGAAATTTGTCAGGAATGGAATATCTGGGTGAGATGATATTATCTTGTCCAATTTTGTGAAAGTCTTGACTTCTTTTGGGAAAATTTTGGAGGTTAAACTTTACTGTTTAACATTCAAACTCCGATAGCTCAGTCAGCTAAAGTGACTGTCAAGGCCCGTTCACACTGTGCGATTGGCAACTGCGATTTGTTTTTTGCTTTTAATGGGCTGTATAGGAGCTGGTGAGGTTGTCACAGTCACATACTGTGAACACTTCCAATCGAGTTTTCCCACTATAAACCTGTCAATGAATTCCCTGAATTCAGTGAATTCCTTTTGATCACTTGTGGTACAATTGCTACATATGGTCAAAGATTGTGTACTACCCATATCAATTTAGTATTTCTGGTAAGGACTTTTCACACTTGTGGTTAGAGTCGCATATGTGAGACCAGATAATTTGATTACATACAGTCAATATTGCACATGTGGTGCATTTCTCTTCATATATGTAGTAAATAGGAATCTATAGAATCTACAGAAAATAGAAAGGGTAACAGTGGGAAAACTCATGTGCAACACATTTATTGCAAAAAGAGGATTCGCAGTCGCAATGAGAAAGAAACGAAGCGTGAACGAGCCTTCAGTGACACAAGATGTGTGTACAGGTTCCAGTCCCACCCAAGTTTGAAAAAGTATGCTACCTGCCAACAGGTCGACAGGTGTCACACCTCAGGTGAATTTGAGCAGTTCATCAAACGTAACAACACAAGGAAACACGGGGATCCATCCTGGTTTTGAAACCTTGGGCCCACTACACACTAGAAGTGCAAAATAACAGCACAAAAGGACTCATGTCCTTCAATGATGAAAAAAAAGCTTGCAGCCATACTGGTTTGGGTCGTTGCTCCCTCCTTCGACAACAAGAAGTGAATAGGTGTTATCACGGATAACTTCCGGTACAGCGACGTGCAGGTAATGGTACCACAACGGCTGGTTCGACCAAGTTTCTATAAGAAAAAGGGGTTTAATCAAACAGTTAGAAAAAATACTAATTTTCATCCTATGTTTAACAAAATTCTGCATTTTCAAAAGAGCAAAATATTGATGGGCCTCTAGTTGTTAAACGAAAATCATTTGAAAAAAAATTTGAAAAAATTTAGGTGATCCAATGTGGGCAGTTTCAATTTGTTTGAGCCACCAAGTCACTGTTCAAGTTTCAGCACTCACTCACAAAAAACTTTTATTTTTTTACTCAAGCTTTTTAAAACACTCGAGGTAAATTCAGACTTTAAAGAAAAATTTATCTTTTCGTGAAAACTCGAATTGATTACGAAAGCCTGGTGTTTCTGTGCTCTGAAGAGTGTTCTTAGAGTGTAAAGGCGCGCTCTTTTTTATCCCAAAAATAGTACGGACTAAAATGCAGAATCCGAGCAACAGGATTCCTCGTAACCGAACCACCAAAAATAGCACGAAAAGATCGTAATTTCGAACTGATGATTTTGACGCGTAACATGCACTGAAGTCCATGAGGGACCAGTCGTCATTACCATCAAACCAGATCTGTGACGTCATGTTGTAAACGTAAACCGTTACACCGTTGTATTCATACGACGTGATTTCCTCGTAACTGTACGCCCCATCGTCCGAGAAAACGTACTCGTCCAACGGAGTATTCACATCCTAATAGCATAAAGAAATTTCAATCTGGTCAATTTTTACACTTTCATCAGGAATTTTGTTTCATGTCAAATGTACTTTCTTTTAGGTAATTTTTTTCACCAAATTAACATACATTACGAAATCTTGCATTTCTCAACGGGAGTACAAAATCATTGAAAAGGAAATACCCATCCAACAGCTGCAACGGCGTGGATCACAGTTGCGATGGAAACAAGTATGGACACTATCCACTTCATTGTATCTAATGTAAAACTACCAGGCCCACTGAATCATAACCTCTTCATCTCAACTTGTTTTATTAGATTTTTCGTCATAAATTAATTGTACTTTCTTCGTCAAATTAGTGGACAACCTACATGATAAGTAAAATATGGTCGTTCCCATGCTATAATTGTTGGTTTTTTTGGGGTCCCGAGGATGTCGCATGGTCCGATAAAATTAAAATACAATTTATCACAAGGTCACGATTTCAGTTCAATTGATTTTTCAAATTGTTCTCAAACCTCAAAATGTCTTTAGGGTGCGCTTCGGTACGTGGGCAACTTTCGGTTTCCGAAGCTGGAGTTATCCCATCCTGGCTAGTCTTTTTTTCTTCGGCAAGAAGCGCATTCACCAAGGCACCGGCGCCACGGCTTGAACGTTTTCGTTTCAGTCGTTCTTACCGTCCACATCCGAAGGATGGGAAAAGGTACCGATTTCACAGGTGTAGTGTCTGTCCACCTCCCCCCCCCCCGCCCCCGGCCAGGACCAGAACAGGGTCCCCCACCCCCTGGCAGGACACGCCATGGACAGGATACAACACGGGCGGTATCCATCTTGCGTTTCCAAGCAGGAGAACTTTCTTGTTTGAACTGGGAACGCGGTCAGTCTTGCACATTCACAATCTTATGAAATAACGCTTCAAACTGTGACACAGTTTGTGAGTGTACATCAAAAGGCAATGACATTAGAACGTTATGGCACCAAATGCATGAAATGACATAAACCATGCGCGAGTCTGAAAAGGATCTCCAAGTTAATAACACTAAAAATAACGTTTTTTATTGCAGTGAAAAGTCATGGTCAAAGAAAAAAAAGCGAACGATATTCGTATTTTAATCTAATTAATGCACATTTATTCAGATATGACACATTTAAGTACCAGGGCAACCAGATGATTAATAACAGCTTAGAATTAAAATGAAAAAAAAAAATCTATTCGTATCGTACAAGTACTTTCTACGTCAGTGATGAATGAAACACGTTCATAATTTGTACGTTTAAGCAAACCTCAAAATAACATTGGTAAAACAATAAATATGGCATCTATGTGTGTGAATATTAATATTGTTCATGAAAAAAGGCGAGTTCGGGTTGTTTATTTCGAGATTTCTTTTCTAAATCACCTGTGAACAAGACCCGTTTTGAACGACAACCGAAGAGTGCAATTAGTTAAAACCATTGCAATTACTTGAACGATTGCAATTCTTTTCCGTGGAGTGGATAGAAATCGCAATTGAAAACATAAAAATATTGAACCCATTTCGGACTATTCCTATTCTTCGATACAAAAGGATCGCAATTGTCCAAGCAATCTCAATAGTTAAACTCATCGCAAATGTAAAGATACCATATGGCTGAGAGATTTAAGTGTCACCAACCAGAGGTAGGCTGTTGTAAAGTAAACATTAATTAAATTTAACCTTTTGTTGCCACTACCAATGTTGTAAGAAAACACGATGCCGCTCATTGCAGGTATCGTTCAATACAGGTTTTATCATGTGTCCATACCCTTCCTTTCTCCAAATGTGGGTTGACTAGTTACAATATCTAATCTGTCATCAACAGGTCGAGTTGGCGCTTAGATCACATGTATACCTCATTCTTTTGATTTTAAAGCAGGAAACACAATACATTTCAAACTTAATAGTCATACGACATACATGTTTACCTCTTTTTCTCACTGCATCATTTACACATCTAATGGTCTATTCGTTGTTGAAAACTTTTTATTTTTACAGAGAATTCTACTTCGGGTAAGTTTCCACCAACAAATAAAACGCGAGTGAGGTATAAACATAACCTATAACTAGTGCATAAACAAGTTGTATTTTTTTCCATACAAATTATATACCGAACTCAAAAAAGACACAGGCGAGATGGTCGTAACATTTTATGAACAAATTGTAAGTTCTACACAATACTAATCTGACTACTACAGGTTGCTGCATGCTCAGTAACATACAAACAGTAGAACCTATCCTTGACGGTCACTTCTTTGGGCGGTTCTCGATCTTTTGCGTCCAATTTGGTAACGTGCCTTACTGATGTCCATCTTTTCTCAGGGTGCGAATTAACATCCTTTCTACGCCCAAAAAAATTATGACCTTCCAAGGGAGGATCTATTGTGTATCTAATATTTTTGGTGAGTGAGTGTGGTGTATCGATGTACAACAGTGTACGTTTCAACAAATGGCCTGACGTATTTCAGAATTGCCTTTTTCAGCCTGAATCCGTCAGAGTTTTCCTAGTTCGATAGATACAGAGCCTTTGCCACGGAAAACGTTCAACATGGAGAACTATTGTACTATCTACATTTATCATAAAATTGTCCCTGGAATCATTTTACGTCGTTATCTACAAAAAAGAGCACAGATAAAACTGCTGTGAGAGAAAGTGAGCCCCGACAGATTTCCCACTGATAGGGGCTATTTCTGTGGGTGGCCTAGTTCACAACGGACTCTAGCTACTCAGTAATTTCAATTGTGCATCCTTGACCGATAAATATTACATACATGAAATTTTAGTACCTTCAAATATTGGGCTGAAAACATAAATCCCGAGAAGAAATGTATTTTTAATCAGCATAATTATTTTAAACATCTGTACCCCTGTAAAGCTTTTTTTTTAAGGTCAACGCGACCGTTTTGCGGAACACTAACTGCCGGTCACTTTCATTGTACTTTCTGACGGTTGTTAAAAAGATTTAATGTAGAGTAATTATACAATGGTACTTTATCAGTTTATCTAGTACATTGGGAAAATAACATATATTCTACAAAAAAAAAACAATGACGTAAATTCTACAGTATCCTACGTTTCGTATGTAACAAGGAACATTTTGTACATTATATATAAATAATTACAAACAATGATGTCGTTTTCCGAAGCTTAACACTGGCTGCAATTGTCCGGATGCTGCTATAGCTTATTGTACAGAAAGGGCAAAAGCTAAAGCTTGTAATGCACAAAGCTGGGTTCTCACTTTTTTGTGTGCTCATAAAAGCAGCAAGGTTTCTGTTACCCCTCCCCCCCCCCAATAATTTTTCATATCTTCTCTTTTTTGTGTGTTCATAAAAGCAGCACCCCACCATAATTTTCATTAATTTTTCATATCTTTGCATTTCCGCAGCAAAATTTTACTTAATTTTTTGTTGATTCATCATG
This sequence comes from Haplosyllis leylae, assembly GCA_038406175.1. Lineage (NCBI taxonomy): Eukaryota > Metazoa > Annelida > Polychaeta > Phyllodocida > Syllidae > Haplosyllis > Haplosyllis leylae. Next base: position 19,168 of record JBCAUG010715869.1, on the reverse strand, counting down.
TCGGCACTATGTATCAATGGCAAGGTTGCCGCTGCAAAGCAACTCAATTTTCAAAATAATTTATATTTTCAATCAATCTAACTTAATCCTCTTTAATTCCAGAACTTTTAAAAGTTACCCGAGTCCTGGTGTTTCGATAGCAACGGTTTCTGTAAAAGAGTATAAACACAGAAGTAGATATGACACTTGTTCACAAGCGAATTTAGAACTGTAAAAAAAAAACTCCACTAAGTACACTGTACTTACATAATAGTTTGTATAAAAATGCTTGTAATGACAATTATTATTCTCTCTCTTTCAGCTACATGTATACTTCACCTTCTCTGATGAACTTAGTAGAATCTGCTTTGTTAGGCCACTGTATTGTACGGCCACGCGTCTACGACAGCCGTGTGTTCATAGAAAACTTTCAGGTGTACTTATATTGTAAGGTCACATGCCTTTTGCGTTCGAGTTTCAAAGTCCTTTACAGTGGCCTTACAAAGAAGGTTCTAGCCTCTATTCAAATTATTGTTAAAGATAGCATTACACACTAGCATGTACATTCAATTACGAATCTGTTGCGAACTAAATTTACATTCTTTCTATTAAAAATTCATACAAACTTTAGTCTACTAAAATTTACGAAAGTACACATTGTGATACTGACGTATAGGTATGAAATAAAACATTAGCACCACTGAGTATAATATATTGGTAAATTAAGTCATGCCTATTATATAAAATTAAAACTAGTAATGACACTGACAGCCCCTGTATCTGCTGTGGGTTATTTGTACTGAATACTGTTGAATAGAAATTACTTTCGACACAGTATTATACAAAGCGATTAAGAAGGGCCCCTTTACAATGAGCATCAGTGTCAATGCAGAGTCAACGCTGCAATGACGCTTGCGACATGGCTCTCGCTGAAATCAATGGAAACAAATAGAGTCACTCCAGAATCGGGTTGCAAACCATTTTGGTGTGACTCCATTCTTTTCAATAAGAGCGGTGTCACAAGTGTCATCATGGCATTGACTCTGTGTTGACGCTGACGCTTGGTGTAAACGGGCCCTAAAAGCTCCCTCCATCTATATTTAACAAAGGGAATCTTTAGTGAAAAGATACTGGGCGCACTATACTATGATTATTAATTCAGTTAAACGAACAAACAGAAAAAGCTCGTTGAGGTATTTTCAAGTCAGTCAATGAATGCAATGGCAGTCGTTGTTTTCAGTATGTAATCATTGTGAATATGTACAGAATTCTTTGCTTGTTGTCGTACTACAGAAACAAGACTAGGGTTTTACCGATACTATACGACATGTACACGGCATGCAGGTAATTGTTGGCACATTAACGGGCTTGATGTACATATTTTTTATCCCATATAATTTTGAACAAAAAGGAAATTACAGTTAATTTCTGTCTGAAAAGGATAAGAAAAGTCCGTGGATAATTTCGTAACTACATTGTGCCCTGTTTGATGGAAACTGCAACAATTACAAATAACAATTTTTTTTACATGCAATACTAGCAACAAGTCCCAGAATTGAGTCCTTTTAACGTCACTGTATGTGCCCCAAATAATACAACATCACTGACTGGGGGGCACTGCTTGTGGATAAAAACAGATCAATCAGTCAGATATGCAAATAAAACTGTGATGTCATTCATACATTTCCTTATCCGTAAAAACTCTGTACACTCGGTATGCTAAATGAACACATACACTCCCCAATGGTCCTTAATTAGCCCGAACAGGCAGTATCTAATTGTCTACGTCTTTTGCGTCTGGCAAATAAATTAACATTGACGGGATGTAGTGAAATAAAGCTTGTTCTTAATTTTGGGGGTTGGTTCAGATTATCACAAATATTGTCTGTCATGATTTAATATCAACTGGCAGTTACGGTGTAAAATAACTCATTTCGTTGATGTCAAATTTTTGATGTGTAAAAATTTGACAATTTGTTCACTTTTGTTACTGTAAAAATTTTATGTTACGTTACTTGTGTCGTCTAACGCATGGACGAAAGGGATGCTGCTGCCTGCTCGAAGTTGTTTTCCCTTTGGGACATTGACTTCATTTTCTTTTAACTTTTAAAGCCAATTGTATTCTATTCAATTACTTTCCCGTCCGATATTGATAAAACAGGTTGGCTCCAGATCAATACATCCCCGTACTAACTCTTTCCGCATTCTATTCCTTTTCTTGGTTTTTTTCTGTATCAAAACTTTATATTTCTGATCAATTAACTTATTACAACTCTCTTTGTACAATTTTTACACAGTATTTTTGTTGTGAAATTTTTTTAGAAAAAATTGATATAAAAATCCTAAATTGGTGATAATTTTCTCTTATCCAGTTGGATCTGTGGGTTCGAGGGTTATCGTACCGAAGCATGTTCGCGGTATCGTTTCGTTGATTCGGCGCACGTTGTCCACGTCCCGCTGCAGCATGATCAGCTCGTCCGTGTAGTCACGCACCCACCGCTTCTGCTGCTCTCGACTTGATAACAAGGCACTGTATCTGCAATGAAAATGCAACAGATGACTTGTATGCTGACGTGTACAGGGGAAGTACTCAGCGGACTTGTACGGGGGTACTTGGCTGACTTGTACTGGAGGGTACTCAGCTGAAGAGGGGGTACTCAGCCAGGGGGTTACTCAGCCGGGGTACCCCCCCCCCCCCAAGGATAGGACAGCATAGCAAAGACTTGCTACGCGGTGGGCGGTATGCCTCTTGCGTTCACGCAGGAGGACTTTCTTGTTAAGAAAATGTTTGGCGGGCATTATGGCCATTCACACTGCACGGAAACGGGACCAGGACAAGTACATTGTTTCCTATTGTGCTGGTCCAGTTCCCTGTATCTCTCCCGGTCCCGTTTCCGTGCAGCCGTCTGTCCTTTGTGGGGCCACTCATACAGGTATTAATGGTGACATCTGCCCTGGCCATGGTGGCTCCCCTAGCTTGTGCGCTTCGTCGCCTGCACAAAAGGCCTCCTCAGATTCATCTTTTCCACATACTTTCTCAAGTAGTGGGAGTAAAACATACGCATATTATGCCGCTGACTGGTGTGTCCTTAGCAACCGAGCTCTCGGTTTAGCTGAAGCTCACTTTAAGTCACAACTTATCTAGAAACTACATCACTCTTCTACCATTGAATATCCTTTAATGTGTGACAGTGTCGATGACCAACATACCTTTCATCCAGATTGGCATCAATCAGGCTCTGTTCAGCATCCAGTAGGTTTCTCTCCAATTCATCCAGTTTGTTCGTATCAATACTGTCCAATCCAGCTGGAAAGGAAGAAAGTTTCAGAACTTTAAACTCAGAATGCTATTTAAAGTAATACAATACAAATAATCATTAAATGTTTTCTAAATAGTCCAGAAGCGAAGACTCAAGAGTAATTTAAAATTAATGAATCTCTGTAATCGATCTTCTGGAACAAATATGACAACAACCACAAGAGCAAACGGTGAATCTTTTTTTCAAGTCGACATGTTCAGTAGCCCTCCCCACTGGCTATTAACCAGACCGAAATACAAAATTCTCATCCAATCAATAAATATTTCTCAATTTCCAGGTATGATGTGCAAACTAAGGGCTTACCAGACAAATCCTTCAAAATATCGGTGTTATTTCCGTAACTATAGAGACGCGTAAAGATTTGGTGTCTTTTTATTAACATTCTGACCAACAGCAAAAAAAAGCTATGGGTAATTATAAGCAACATAGCGCATTTCATATTACACTTGACTACATAGACTACATTTATGTATCTATTAGGTTTTTCTCGTCATCTTTTTTTTCCAGCGACTCCATTCAATGAGTAAAATGAGGAACGAGGCCCCATTTGCACTGCTGGGCCCCGACCTTTCGTACGGACTTCTGCGAATGGATCGGCAAAGTCACAACGTAATTTCCACCCAGTTTCACAGATAAGCAAGACAGGCCCAGAATGTACGTAATTCTGAACCCAATGACGCCATGTAGTCTTACAAATCGTTTAGAAAATGTAAACATAGTGATCTTGATTTTAATGCTACCCGAGGTTTGTAAAAGTCAGTGCGTGGGATCGGGACCCAGCAGTTAGATGTTCATTGAAAACTTGTCCACTGTTCTACCGACTGCAAGTCTCGTTTCCTAATTGTTATTTTAAAACTTAATTTTTGTCATGTCTCCCGTAACAATTATGAGGAGAACTCTCCACAATCTCCTGCAAAGTTTTCACTTCATCTGTAAGCTCTTGTAATATCGCTTCGGTGTAGTGGCGCAAGGAATTCTGTCTATTCAGCGACATTTGCAGGAAAGTAAACCGAGCTCCTAAGGTTTGTGTTATATTTCTCTCCGCTCTGTCAAATTTTCTCTGCAACTTTCTTCCTCTTCTTAAGCCTAGTGACTCCAATGGCTCTGTAATGGTTCATTCAAGCTGACCGAGACCGATACCGAGAAGGTCAAAATATGCGTCAATGGTCTCGACAAAGCTTTGGTCATACTTGCCGTCAAATTTACCATTATTTAAGGGAAACTTCGAATGGTTTCAACACTTCACGATAGGACTGCATAGAACCCAATTTAAACGGCAAGAAAATTGGTGGCTTTGTCGGTAATGGCTCAATTACACTGACAGTGGCTGAGACCTAGACCGAGACCGATGATATTTGGGTTCTGTGGAATTATATGGAGGTATTCATACTGCACAGAGACAGATAACAACACAGATTCCCATTGGGTTCTGTATACTTGTGTTATCGGTCTCAGTCTAGGTCTCGGTCTCGGCTACTGTCAGTGTGATTGAGCCATAAGTGTGAACAAGGCTTAAGGAATGGTTTGAGAACCGGAACCGACACCACTGACACTCACCGTAACATTTTGGGTAAAATGAGTTTCGGTGTCGGTCTCGTTCAGTGTAAACAAACCGTAACGTATCATTTGAAACACAAATGAACATCCTTATTTCTTCATCATTTCTTAACTTCTACAAAGCCATTGGTGCGTGGTACAGATAATGTTCATTCATATCGATTGTTGCACTATTTTACCCATGATGTGTTCTACAGTGCAGCATGCTCAAGTGCATGTTCTTCATGCGTGGATGCCTTATTTATGAACGAAGTAAACTTGTAATCGTGAACACCATATCTCACATACACATACACATTCGTGGTGGCGTAGTCGCTGAACTATTTTCCAAGCAGTGTTCTCGGCTGCGTCTCCTCTATAGCTTTCAAAGTATCCCAGCAATTCAATGAAGATGTGATAATTGTTGTCCAAGGAACTATGTTGTCAGCACGGTTTGTATGTATGGAGCCTAATTTTTACTTTCTTTGCAGCAACCCCTTAATATAGGTGATATCCATAACATTTCGCATTCAGTCACGAAGCCCTACAGTGATGTGTGTATGCAGCCATGTTTCTACTCCATACTTCTACACACTAGATTTCCTCTTTTGTTGGAGTGTAACACAAAATATTAACTTTCACTTTCTTTCACAAGTTATCATTACTTTCATCGATGATTCTTCAGAAGAAATTCCGAACATGCACCATATAGTGTATTTCGTTTATTTAACTTAAATGAACATTAAACTAAACCCTATTCGTTGTGGGTGGTACTTACCCAGTTGTCTGAGGATGTCATTGACTGTGTCCAGGGCGCCTCCCACTTTGCTGGATGACTCATCAGCACTGATCTTGGCTTGATCTGCTTTGGCAAGGGCCTGAAGGAAAATAAAATGAAATAATGTTGTTGTTAATCATCATTAAACCCTCTAAAAATGTGTAATCACGTCACAGTGCATGAATCGGGGGTCATAGGCAACCCACTGTTTCAATTTCTTTCCTACATATCTATCAGTCCTTTATTGTCAAGTCATCTCTCTTTTACGGCTATTTACCAGAGGCTCTTTTTTTACCCATATAAGGTGACAATGTTTTACCTCTTTGGTGAGTCTTTCGTCCTCCTCGGCTTGTCGTTCATATTCCTCCAATCTGATCTCAGCGTCGTCCACATCCCCGGAAAGTCTGTCAGCCTCACTGCGCAGGCGCGATGCCTTGTCTTTGGTGTCGTCAGCCTCGTTACGGATTTGTGAAGCATCCTAAAAACAGGTGTAAAATGAACTAGAGTACAACTTGTCTGAAACGACAATTGTTTTGAAGTGGCACCCTGTCTTTAATGGAACAATGCGGCGTCTCTATGTTAATACTCAAGTTCATCGCATTTTTGAGTAGCACACCTTGGTATAATAAGTAAGCTATCGCTGAACACAGGTCCAACTGAAATGGTTTCTATTTGAAAGAAACGTTGAGTGCAAAGTATTTGATTACCAACCCCCGGACACTTGGGGCGGGGGTGACCTCCAAAAACACCGGGTTAGCATTTTTTTTTTTTCTTTTTTTTTCTGTAGCGATCTCCCGTTCTGATATCAAGATGAAATGCACTTACATTAGAAGCCATCTTGGCAATACTTTCAGCTTCCCTGGCGATGTCTCTGGCCATGATGGCATCGGCTTCAGCTCCGGCCAAATTCTGTTCAGCTTGACGCGTTTTGCCCTCAGCTTCTTCGATTCGAGCCTCTATGCCCGGAATTCGTTCTAAAGCGTCTTCAGCTTCGTCTTTGCTCTGTTGTACTTTGTCGTCAAATTCTGGAGAAAACAGGATATAATAATAGCATTATTTCTGTGTGAAGGTAGTAACCAACTTTGCCGAACCAATGTTGATGGTGATGGGGAGGCAAAGCACATCATGACATATACGCGAAAGAAACTTTCTGTAACGGATACAACGGGTATGGCACAATGCATACGACACGTCAGTAAAAGATTGTTCACACGTACCGCTAGCTAAGCAGCGCATCAAAAAAACCCCTGTGACAGCCCGTCAAAGTTACCGTCACTATTGGCACCATATTAAATTGAATCTGACGGGTTATTTGTAACATTAACATAATGTAAGGTGACAAGGAAAAAATGCTTAACGGTATATGTCAACAGGCCATATCAACGCAAATTTACATGTTTTAAACACGTACAACATAAACTGGACATCTTTCTGTCACAAGCAACACAGAACCAAATTTTGTTGTGCGGGGAGAGGTGTTTTCTAAAATGCGTCTCCTTACTTCGGCTAACCCCCACTATTGCATTACATGTAACCCATACCCTTGAGCGTTTCCAGCGTATCGTCAGCATCGAGTAGCGTCTTCTCGGCTTTATCCACAGCCTCTCGTGCTATCGCGCGGGCAGCATCAGCGTCCGCCAGTAACTCGTCTGCAATCTGCGTACACAAGGTTGCATGATACATCATTATCAAAAGTACGTTCTTGGTTTTTGTTTTTCACAGGAATAGCATAATTTTAACAAAGAATTTAGGTACACACAAAATAATACATATTTTGCACATTTCACTGGTGAAAAATTAAGATTCCGTTGGCTGTAACATTCAGCGAGTTGCAAGGGTGCTACTGATTCCTTCGGTCGCAAACTTGTCTTTTTACAACGTTCAAATGTATTTTACTTTGTAAGAAACACCAACTTCAAACTAGCTGCAAACAGAAAACTTACCAACTACGTGTACATCTACTCACGTCAAATACATACCAAAATCCAAATAGAATGCAGAAGAAACAGACAGGTGTTAAGGTTATTTGTGAAACAGATTTGAGTTTAAGAGCAAAAGAACATTCAGACAGACAGTGTCGGGTCTGTGTTCCTCCACTGTTACTACTTATCACTAACGTGACTATGAAAAGAGCTCGGACTTTTCATCAGTAATAATAGTCAAGCAGCCCCAACAGTCTTCCCAATTATTATGACTGACGTCACAACGTCTTGCTATACTGTGACGTTGCGTTTGATGTGCTTTCATTTGCAGGATCAAAATCGTTTGGCTCGAGAGACAATAAACATTTACTCATGATGCGCAGAAAGGCTAAATGAATCTTATCTACGTGTACCTAAATCACAGCAACACATACCTTATTTTCACCTGGACCAAATATCCAGGAAAAAATCGGAAAACTTTTTAGAGTGCAAAAGTGCCAAGTTGCTTAAACGCTGGGCGTTTTATCATAGAACAATCCTTTATAGTGTAACTGCGCTCGGTATCTGTGCCCGCTTTTTCAGTGCAAATGCATCACTATCATACTACTAATTCTAACAGGCCATACTTATTGTGCATTTGTACTTTTATGGAAAGTCTGAATGCACCCCAAGTGATGCCAGTGCAATCATAAAGTGCTAAAGATAAAAACTCTTTTTTTAGTGAAATCAGCAGCAGTAATGGCGGTAGATGAACACAGACCTGCTGTTGCCTGATGCCGTTCTGAAGCATGTCCTCAGCGTCGCGTTTCTGCATGTCCACGTCCTCCATGAGGTCCCGGTGCTGCTGCAGTAATCGGTCCGCCTCACCCTGGATTTGGATGGCCTAGAGAAAAACAAAAGTTCAAAAAGAACTTGAATAATCAGTGTGACATTTCCTTCCCTTGCTTTTATTACCGGCCACGTACGTAGTAATGTTTTCACTTGTGTAACTTTGTTCACAGGGTGACTCTACCCCTTCCCATACCCTATCCCCTCTCCTAACAGCATGAACCTACTCCCCCCTACCAGACAGGATGACCATATCCTTCTAGAAAAGTACCACAAAAGAAGAACTTGTGGAAGTACCAGCTAGGAAGGACAACCCGCGCATCCGCCCTGGAAATATGTCTTTCGTGTGGTACAAATGAACACAGGCAACTGAACGGGCCAACAAAAGAAATAACAAGTTTAATTGTTATCTTATTGTGTACAGATAAGTGTGCAGAATGTCTTAGGACCTGACGACTGAACAGTTTCCTACACTAACCTATCGTGTTGAAAGACACAAACAAACTCCGGGAAAACCATCTCTTTATACCTAGATGGTATTTGTCAACGTTGCACCATTAATACTAATGTAAAAACCCTCATTAATCCACATGATTGTATTTACCTCCTCTTTGATATCCTGTGCGTCTTCTTTCATCGTGTCTACATTAATATTTGGCAAGACGATGCTTTCTGCGGTCGAGAAAATATCCAGCGAGTCGTCGTAAGCCTCTTCGGCTTTCTTCAGCGCCTGTTGAGCCATGTTCGCCGTGGTGTCGTACAAACTTTCCGCATCAGTAACGCTGAAACCAAATTTTAGAGTATTTTGTACATATTATGGTGCCCAGAATTTCACTGGATGGCCCGTGATTGTTGTTTGAGCTTTCGTATAAATTCTACTGTTCATGTGGAGCTTACTTTTCATGTTTCAGATTTGGCATCACCTCAATAAGACATCAGTGTGCAAATTCCCATCGTTTGGGGTAAAAACTGACCATAAAACCAATCTAAGTAACGCTGTCGACCCACCTAAGATTAAATTTCACTCATTGAATTGTTTCAAAAGACAAGACTTACTCTCTTCTGAGTTCGTTGATTTCATCTGCCGTATCGCCAGGTTTTCTGAGCGCTTCGCGTGCGAGTTCATAGGCTGTTCTGGATGTGTTGCGAGCGTTCTCAGCAGTGCCATATATCCTGTCAGCTTCCATCTCTTGTCTGAAACAGAAACAATATGTTATACAATCGTGTTAGGCAGTGCATAACACTTGAGTTGCTCAAATATTCACTATTTAAGGACTAAATCCCCTTTGACAGGGACCACAATAATGGTGCGTTCACACTGCACGGGACCGGGACAGGGAATGGGCTCACACAATAGGAGACAATGGGTCTGGTCCCATTCTAGGTCCTGGTGCAGTATGAACAGTTCTGCATAATATATAGAAACCCATTTTTTCCCGGTTCCTGTCCCGGTTCCATGCAGTGTGAACGCGCCATAACAGGGTCAACAATATCGGATAATCCTTGTTTTGCTGCCACTTTAGGTTTTAAAGTCGGAATAATTCTGATACATCTCCAGTGTTGCACTCTCTTAACATCTTGAGCAAACCCTAATCATTGTTGTTTTCACCACTCACCTCTCTGCGAGTTCTCTGGCTTCCTTGGCGATCTCAGTCATGCGCTCGGACTGCTGTCCGGCCTTGTCCTGCGCCTCCCTCGCCCTGCGCAGCGCATCCTTGCCCTCGGTTTCCAGGAAGCTCTCCGCCTCTCTGAGCAGCCTCTCCGCCTCGTTGATGGAGCGCTCGGCCTGGGTGATGTCCTGCTGGCTCTGGTAGGACGTGTCGCGGGAAGACGATACGCTGTTCGCAATTCGGCCACAGTCATTCATCAATTGCATAATTGCGTTTTGCAATTCTTGTAGCTGGCCAGATATTGGACCATCCAAGCCTAAAGTTATGTTTTAAAATTTGAACTAATTAATAACCACCATATGTTTGTACTGAAAGCTAAATATTTGACTTGATCCGCTCTATTTACTATTCCTCCTTTTAGCACAGCTATGTTTTGAAAAGCTGTGCTATTCTAATGGAAAGAGAAAGTCGTCAGATTATGTGAGGGTTGAGACCATATTTCAAATGTCAATACTACAATTATTTTCACTGTCAAAATGGTATCATTGATTGTCTGAGTCTTACATGAGACTAAACATGGTTTGCAAGACTTATTGCCATTTCAATGTTGTTTCAGAGCTATGTAACAGCAGCTGTGCCGAAAGCCCTCACGCCTGCTTGGTTTTCTTCCACGTAAAACAACACTATGAACTTTACTGACTGCTTCTCTGGCATCATTAAGGAGGACTTTTACTGATTCATTCACTTACCGACTGCTTCTCTGGCATCATTAAGGAGGACGTTTACTGATTCATTCACTTCAGACATTCTCCTCCTGAAATCCGTGTCGTTGATGGATCCGGGGTTCTTGCCGACATTTTCCACTATTTCCCGAAGTTCGGAAAGTTTCTGTCTGTGGATCCGTACCCGATCCATGACTAGATCGTAGCAAGGTGGACAATCTGCAAGAGGCAGATAAAATTAACAACTGAATATCCTGCAACGTCGTGATTCATCCAAACTGGGATCATTTGATGTACACTTTTCCACATTAGTAAAATAACACAGTACATCATTGTTAACTGTGAAATCAATTCAAGTTTTTGTTTTTATGGGAATGAATCTGTTCATAGATTTAGTACCAAACTCTGATAGTTTGTAGGCATTAACAGCGGCATTTTTTGATGCCGACAATAATTCCCATCCATCTCTGTACTTAACAGTTGTGACGGGAATCTGAATTTGCAGCCATTTACGGTCCATTCACACGGCCAGATTCCGATTCAGACAAGATATAAAGTGTCCGATTCCGATAATATTACTGTACATTGCAATGGAACCCGCATCAGAATCGGAAGCAGCACAGGAATCGGATCGGTTAGTGTGAACAGGCCGTTAGTTTGCAGTCTGAATTGGAATCGGAATCGCAATCCGGATCCGGCAATGTAAGCAAGCCATGAGAGTGCTATGCTTTTGGAGAATGTACTGGAAGACGTATGGAGGAATGTATTTGAAGACACCGACCACACGGCTTTAGTTACATGCCAATTCCTCAACCAAAAGACTTACCCAGACATCCCAGTGTGATGTTGTACTTGTTCTCGACACATCGGTCGCACCTCTGACCCTCGATGCTCGCCTTACACCGACACTGTCCGTCTCGCTGGTCGCACTGCAGGTCCAAGGTACCTTCCGGGTTACAGTTGCAGCCCTTACATCCCTCGTAGCTGAAGCCCCAGTGGTAGCGCTCACATTGATCACATTGACGCCCAGTTACGCCAAGCTTACATGAACACTGGCCCGACTGAATGTCACATGAGTCATTGAGAGAGCCCACTCGGCTACAGCGACACTCTTCGCAACCTGCAACGATAGAACCGAGTTCGTATCCGTGTTTACATAAATATAAGAACCTGCTGTGTAAGGCCACAAAATTGGAAAAAAAACCAGCTGAAACTGCTACTTAAGGGAGGTGGCCTTATAATGCACTAATATGACCTATCACTACGTAAGCGGAATTGGGGGAAAAATTTCTAGGAAATGTGGCCACTAAAGACAGGTGACCTTACAATGAGTTGCACAGTAATGTAGAACACCATGCGGTCTCTAATTCAGAATTATAGTACTGCCTCAGAAGACGTGTACTTGTTCAAGGAATGGTCTTCTCATCCCGAATCTCAATAAAATAGTACAAAACAAATCTGTGGTATTTCTACAATAATTTTTGACTACAGGAACAAAATGATACTCCTAACTTGCAAAACTAGTAGAAAATGAAAATGTCTGCCACACTGCTGGTTTTCGCAATGATTTTGTTGGCAATTTACTTCTGAATTCTGAACCACAACAATGTCTGTCGCCTCAAGAATGGCCCTGATGCACTGAAATTCAAACACAGATCTACATAAAAACAGTAACTCAATGAAAGAAAAGAAAAGGTCACTTGTTACGAAAGGTGTCTTTTCACACCACCAGGAAATGATAACAATTTCCCTTCCGAGTTGTGTATCTGTACGAACATGTAGCTATTTCTGCTCATTATCAGTTATAACACCTGTTGGAGCTCCACTAGCAAAACGCCACAAGAGCCAAGTCATAACAAATTGGTGAAACACTAGTAAATGCGGGGCATAGTAAAACTCCTGGATTACCTTCTGGATGTCAACCCGGCTATATGCCATTAGTTTCCCTAAGTTTTGCATGAATAGATATATCAGCAAGATTTTTATCTTAGGTGGAGGAGAATGAAAATGTATAATGTTGGTTGAACTCGGGCTTGAACCCGGCCAAAACGATGCGAGGAATTACGGAAAAATATGTATGCATCATAAGAAGTCCATTTCCTTTGTTTTTGTTGGTAAATGAGGCGTGCGAACAGACCCACTCTCGCTACTTCTTGTCATTTCCTTCATATTTACGCTAATAGCTACATGTTTCTTTTTCCATAACTAAAGAATCCTGTTGCTAGAAATTCCCCCGATACGAAACTGAATTCTAAGCACGCAATAAGATGACGTGAAATGACTCAAATCTTTCGACGTGTTTCATTTTTCACCTTCGCCATCAGTTTCACCTTCTTTTTACTACTCCATCCCCTCTCAGCTGCAAGGCGTTTAACTTGTTTTGATGAAGAAAATAACTGTCTATGTCTGATACTCCAAGCACCAATATGGACAAATAGGCCTTTACTGAAATACTTTTTTGACAGTACTTTCTATTTCGTTTTCAGAGATAGAAATTGAGGAGACTGAATATGAAGTGGCAACACCTTGGTTAGTTTAAAAATTACTGAACTGATCTCTTGAAAGGCTTTCCAGAAACCTCGGACAGCAGAAAAATTTCGAATTTGTAAAAATCGCAGTTATGGCTCATTCACACTGCATGGGACTGGGACCGGGACCAGCACAATAGGAGACAATTGGTCAGGTTCCTGTCCCTGTCTCAAGTGCAGTGTGAACAGTAAACATAACATATAGAAACCATTGGTCCTGTTGATGGACCCATTCCCGTTCCCGGTTCCGTGCAGTGTGAACGTGCCATTAGAGAAAGGTAGTTTGTCCAGAGGAAGATGCCGTGGCGGTTGTTTTACTGATTTGTGTCACCACATGTTATTGATACCTCCAGCAAAAATGACTGGAAGTATTAGAATATATGTCCAAATACATACAAAATGAAGGCAAATTACGTAAAAATTACACACAATTGTTGATCATTTCTACCATCACATTTCAATACTTTGACGACTACAATGTAATACTTGCTTGCCCTGTATAAATGGATGGATTTGTAATTTTACCACAATATTTCAGTGTCTCTAAATGACCATAATAAGCCAGTTCTGTGGTAGACTGTGAAGCATAAGAGATTGGCCGACAACATAAATACAATGTGTAAATTTGTTTTTAAAAGTGACCAAAACCTGAGTAGGCTTGTGATGAGGATGGGTCGGAAAAATCGAGTTTTAATCATAGAGAACACGTATTTGGATTCTTAACGTTGTGGTACTTATACACTGGAGCATTGTTGTTCAGTTCGAACTCACCTATTCCACTGTCAATGTTCCAGTTTCCGGGTTCACACTGGTCGCATCGTCGACCTATCACATTGGGCAGGCAAGGACACTGGCCGTCACGCAGGTTACACTCGATCTCTCCCGAAGTCGTCGGTTCACTTCCCCGGGGATGACAATCACACGCTGAAAATCAAAGAAAAGGGATCTCTTAAACAGTATAATTTGATTGTAAATTGTTGAACGCTTATTCGTGTAATAATTATTTATTGCCGAAGGAACTTCACGGGTGACATGGTATGGCTGGTCAGCCAAAATAAAAAAGCGCGAACCTCTGAGGATACTCAGAAAAGGGTTGAGAAGAGGTACAAAAAAAACCCCAAAATAATCTGGTTAAAAACAAGAATAAAGCAACTCTTCAACAAGTTCACGACTGAAACCCAACGTTTGACTGAAATTTGCCTTGTATCAACTATCTATGAATCATGAGGAGTGGTTGTAAATAACGGGTATCTCCAGCTCCATCTGATAAACACATAAATATGTTTCATGTTATTTCAATCATGAAAAATTCCCCGAAATGTTCGTTATGCCCAGCAAGAAGCAAGAAGTCGAATCGCCCCAAATTTCCAATGTTAAATTTTCAGGTTAAAATCCAGACGTAAATCAAGACGAAACTGGAGATATTCGGTCCGAATTTTTGTCCCAAAGATTTTGTATTTTAGTTATTGAGAAACTATGAGAGAAAGCGTATGCGAAACAAAAACTTAAATTTTTTCCGTCAGTTAATATAAATAGTACGAATATAATCTGATTTTCGCTGAGTGTGAATAACGGTTAATGTAAGGCCTCCAGGTAGCAAATAATTATCCCCAAGACAGAGTGCAGTGTCTACACTAGTGCTTGTTTTACCAAGCGTGCAATGTGCATGACATATCTGTGTTTGGAGACTAGTCTGCCAATGCAGAGAAGTCATGACACCTTCAGCTCAGGCACCTTCTCCTAAAACTGGTGTCTAGAAATAGCACTGCCACTGCCATTTCTATGCATCGTTGGCTTTGCTAACCACGAAGTACCTTGCGAAGTGGTTACATAGTACTAATTTTGATATCGTAGTTCCAGTAAAATTCTTTTGTAGCAAGAAACTCTTTTTTTTTACAATTATTGTTATTCCAGTGAGCATTTCGGTTGAGAATAATGTTTCTAAACAATCAATTTTGTCTTAAATAATTCCAGCTATTACTTATTACTGTTCTGCTGGAGAAAAGAATTATTCATAGCGAAAGAAGAAATAAATCCATTCAGGTCATGTGGCTCATAAATACCAGCAAAGCCGTTGACCGAAAAGAATTTGAAAAGATCTTGCTCTCCGACTTTTTCATAATTTCGTCATTTCATATTTGACCAATATTTTGATCCTATGTATGCTGTTTTCATGGAGTATGTAGGCGGAAGTTCCGGTCTTATTGAATTTGCACTTTACACATGCGGTCCAAAATACCGCAAGTTGGCGGCTGAGGTTATGAATGAAGCTGATATTGCCAAAAGGTTAAACAGTGTTACTTTCACTCAATAAGCCATAAGCAGCTTTATATTGGCTGAAAACCCTTATTGAATGAACCCAGTGATAGATGACTTATGTCGTGTGTGACCTGTGTTTGTAAATGGAGAAAATAATTTAGACATAGATCTCGCAGGTTTTCCAACAACATTGCCATTTTCTGTCCAAAATTTTCTGTCCACAGTTTCTCATTACATTAGGATGCAGCTGGATTCTTTCTTCAAACAAAGCAAAGGAAAACGATTACATAACGGGAAGTAAAGTACAAACTGTCCGTATTAACTGTATTAATGACGGTCAGAAACAGTAAAATGGTTCTTTACGTTCGTCCTACTATTTTCTGTGTCAGGTGTTATCCAGTGTAATTGGAACACAAAGCATCCATGCAAGGCAATCAGGAAAGCGTATTGTTTTCCAAACAAGTTTTTTCAAAAGTCTTGTCTAATTAGATGAATTGGACAAAAAGAATTTTTACAAAAGTGGGGTTTGAGTTCAGGATCTCCTGCTTATGTTCCAACTGCTTTAACGATTACACCACAGAGTCAACTGTGCTTGTGGGGAACTTTAAAAAGCACCTATTCCATGCACCACTGCATCTGTCCAATTCGTCTAATTCATCCAATTAGATGAAAACTTCTCCATTTTGAAAAAACTAGTATGTCCGTTTTTGTTGCCTGTTCAATTGTGTACGAGTTTCAATTGGAATCGTTAAATTATCATTGGGTACAACTGCTGGTTTAGGGTGTGAAAAATTTCCACCACATTTTACTTTGGTTATTTAAACCTCACAATTAATAGAAATTCGAGATTTCTGACAATATGGTACTTGCAAAATCTCCTGAGAATCGCTGTGCATCAAAACCTTTTGCATTTTTGTGAACGATTAGTTTCACTGCCTCCAGCACAGACATCTGCCAAAACAGCGAAAAAGTTGGTTTCTTGTCATGCAACGATGGAATTATCTGTCTTGCACGAATGAAAATCTTAGACGGTGTACAGGGATAAAAATATTGACTTTTTCATAATCTTCCACCTTTTCCTTTGAAAGCAGCATCCCATATGTACCATGACCTTTATCTTTGTCTTTTAGATACATAAAAACAAAAGGAAAATAAAAAAGGAAAGCTGAACACAGCAATATGAATAGAAATAATATATTTGAGATTAGTAAACAACATATTCACTTCTTTGCCATTACTATTTTAGTATCAAGGTGATAGATTATCTTAAATAATCTATGAATACATCTTGATGAAAGTAGCCTTGTGATGAAATTGCGAAGAGACCTATTGTTTAACATCATTAAATTTGTATTTTGACGAACTTATATTTGAGATTAGGAAACAATGACTAAATAGCTCTACATTGAGCTTTTTCAAAAAAATTCATTGAAATGAAAATGATCGCTACAAGATAGGAAACTCCATTCTATGCATTTTTATCCTTCTAACTCGCTGTCGTCTTTGGAGTAGACAATAAGAAGTCAGTGGGCGAAACATAGGAAACCAATTTGGCTTCGCATTATAAAGTAGCAAACGATGAGAGACATCTTGTAGTAAATGAGACACACCCGTATTGTATCCGCTACGTCCCGTCTTCCGTATCTTCTTCCTGATTACTTTGCATTCTTCAAACAACAAGAATAAGGTTCCAGAGATATGAAATGTGTATTTTTTCCACAGAGAATTGTGATTTGTAAATCTTTCGTAAAGCATTAACAGCAGTGATGTCGAGGAAAAATGGTGCCGATCGTCTGCAGCATATGTTTCCCGTTTTGGCGACTCACGCAGTTTGTTGATGTCTGGTTCAAGAATAGTTCCCAGTGATTGCAAGTACTAAAGTACCAAGGTGAATATTGTGAGAACATATATTTGTATTTCTTGAGAGTAAATTGCACACCTTGCACTGGTTGACAGCATGTCCTAATGAACACTTAATATTGGTAATTGGCTGAAACAAAAGAAACAGTCCACAAAAAAATTGTAACGTAGAAAAACTTTCTGGTTTCACAATATGATGGGATGAAAGTCAAATATTTATTTTAATATTTGCCTCTCATATGTATCATCACTGTTTATAAAGATAATGAACTATTTCAGATGCCAGTGCTAGTTGATATGAAGAAGCGTAAGGCATCAGTCAATGTAACTTTGAATATTATTAATCTCTCTTCTTTTTCTCTGAGTACTCTCTGCTGTGAGATGGACTACAAAATGCTAAAGGATTACTTTGTGTCTCATACAATACATAAATCCGTAGATAGAACCAACGTCACAATAGCACACAACAGATGTCTGCTTTGCCTTTTTTTACTGGATGACCAGGCTCTCTATAACAACATACGCTCTTTTCTCAACCTAATTGAGGTTTGTAATAGTGTAATATGTGGCCCTGTCAGTGAATCGCATTGCGCTAATTGTACTAATGAAAGTACGACGGAGTCTACCGAGTGTTTCCCATCAGACGTCTATCCCCTTCATTAAATGAAGGTTGAAATACTATCCCACAGAACACCATCCATCCTCGTACTTCTTCCTAATTCCGTCTACTACGTAGTGAAAGTGCCATGTGGATGTGGTTCAGGTGGAGTAAAAAGAGCTCAAGTGCGTAAAATTGTAGTGGTAGAAGAAGGGAGAAGGAAATAAACCGACCTGAAAATATTACCAAGGTTAAGATGTGTGGTTTTCCTAAATTTCCGGGTTTGTCCACACTGAGACGTTTTTAGCGGTGTTTGCTCTGAACTCCATGAACAGTCCATTATGGTCATGCCGAACATCTTATCAATAGCAATGGTGCAAGGAATGGATATTCTACCCATTTTTAAAGTGATGTAGCCTATTGTTAAGAAGCATTTTATGTTGAACGGACCCTCAGACTTCAGCTGCGATTGAGATTTTCGTCACAAATCCTGGATCTGCATGACCTAGATAAACAAGACGACTATGTTGTTGTCAGTGTTCTTGGCAATAAAATCTCGGAGAGTCGGTTTGAAGCTCTGAGCCTCATGGGACAATTTTGTACGGATAAAAATAAAGGTGGCCATTTTCGACTTCTTTTAGCGTATGAGTTCCAAAACGTTGATGCCACAAATGAAGTAGTGGAGAGTACAGCTATAGGTCACCTTTTCCTTCGTTTGCGTAATTTGTAAGTGGGTGTTGAACACTAATGAAAAAGTATCACCCATCTCGTGGAAAGTGTCTGCATTTCTTAGAGTTGGAGTAATGGCTTTGAAGTGCTGAAGAATTATCGCTAGTAATTGGCACTAATTGAATGTTTCTCCAAAGCTATTACTTCAAAATTAGTCTTGAAGAAAAACAACACATTTTGTAATGAACACACCAGCCATACTGGAAGGCATGGTCACTGCACGAAAATTTATTCAAGATGCTTGTGATGAAATTATGGAATCAACTTGAATTTGAAGCGAAATTCCAGATCTGTTCCGTTCTTAACTTTTTGGGCCAATTGGTTCCCTGAAAATCATTTATCGGCCACATCCAGGTGTGAAGACATATTTCCTGAAATCGTGATAAGGTCAATTTTCTGTCAGTCTTGTTGAATTATCCATAGAACGAGTAGAAATGCATTTTCTAATGACTTTATTAATCCACTAAATTGAGCTACATCTTTACTGTACAAGAGGCAA